>PVHY01008809.1:0-59646 GCA_004024945.1 Uropsilus gracilis | reverse complement strand
CTTCTGCCTCTCACTGAGATAATGCACCCACTACTCATTAGATGCCCCTCCCCTTGGAATGTCAAAGTAGCTTGTTTAACAATATAAAGTGTGGCCTAAAAACCTACAAAAAAGCAGCAGATTCCTCGCTCACAAAATTCGTGTCTGTGACCATCATTCGCCTGCCTGAGTTTTTCCTGTCTGCCTGAAGCCCACACTCGGCGGTCTTTCTTGCACGGCCGGTCCGTAGCACCCCAGCCTCAGGTAGCTGGTATTACAGGCACACACCACCACGCCTAGGTATTTTTTTGGGCCTAGATCTTGCTGCATGCCCCTGGTGGGACTCAAACCGTGATCCCTGGCCACTGCTGTGGCGTCCTAGGCTGCCACCTACAGGCATGTGCCATGGTTAAATACTTTTTAAGAGAGAAAGTTTATTGAAAGGAATACTGTATAATTTATATAGAGTAGAATTCACCTTTTTGTGTGTGTACATTTCTATAAATTTTGACAAATGTACATTATGTTGTGTAGTCACCATGGAAATCAAGTTATATAACATTTTCATCACCACAAAAAATAGGTTCCTCATGTTCCTTTTTGCATTATTCCTCTTTGGCAACTACTGATCTGTTTTGCTCTATATCATAGTGTTGCCTCTTTGAAAGTTAAAATAGAATCCATGCAATATGTAGCATTTTGAGTGTCTTATTTTATTTAGCATGATATTTTTTGAAACTCACTACATTTTTGCCTATGTCAGTAGTTTGTTCCTTTTTAATGATGAGCTGCTTTCTATAACTACTTATTTGTTCACCAGTTGAGGAATATTTGTGGTTCCCCTCCCCCCAGTTTTGAGTGGTAATAACTAAAGCTGCTATAAATATTTACATGTAGGTATTTGCAAGCACATATGCCTTTGTCTCAACTGGGCCAACGCCTGTCTGGAGGATGGCTGAGTCATGTAGTAGATGTAGCTTTCATTTCATAAAGGCGAGCTCTTCTTGACTATGGCCACTTAACACTTGTTTTGGTCCAGGATTAGTGCTGAGATGTCTGTAATTAGGTTCATGTAAATGAAAAACCACCAATCAGACTTTAATCCCAATGAAATTGTTATCACAAAACAGGAAAATTGACTGAATTTGCCTGCTATCGCCATAGTTACTCTGAATTAGCTGCTAATAAACAGTGAAATGACTCAAGGGAAGCAGAAAAGTTAAACAAGTTATCTAAAAGCATGCTCAATCTATAAATGAAGTGTCTTGCATAAAGATTAGCTGTGTTTAAAAATTATGCAGTGTTTGCTTTATCTTCATACTTTGAAGTAGATTAATATTTTAAAAAAATGCTCTTTAGGCTACATAAACTTATTTTATATGTAAATAAAATAAGTGACCTGATTATTTCTGTTTTCAGCAGCTATCTGTTATTTATTGCAGACTATCTTTCCAAACTAAAAAAATCAGTTTTGTTTTTTTAGTGCTAAGTTTCAGCCACTTGAATAGAGAGAGACATGTCAACAAATCTGTCAAACTGGAGCACTGCTTGATCAAGTCTTTCGATGGATTGTCATGTAGGAAACCCTCGTGATAAGAAATTCATGTTTTAATAAATGTCTTTCTGTTTGAATTCCAGTGTGTCTTTCTTTGTGACTTTGTACCTAAAAGAGCTCACTTATTTTGACTGAGACTCAATAGTCTATCAGTGTGGTGAAAAACTGTTTTATGTCTTTAGTGTTTAGATGAAATCTACCCACTGTGTCAATTGTCAGAAGCCAGTTTGAAGAAGTATTGTTCACTTTAGGATTTAGAATCCATATATGCAAAGATTATATGAATATTAATTAGCTCTCTATCCATGTGAATAATAACTAGCTTTATTATTTAGTGATTTTGCTCACATGAAAATGCCCTGTTTTAGAAAAACTTTTAAAATAATGATGTGCTTTTCAAATCACACATCAAATATGCACTGTGGTCATGGCGCTCATTTATGGTTACTGGTATTTGTAAGACAGACTTCAGGGTTACAGAGGAAGAAGTCAGATCACACTTGGAAAAAAATATTACTGCATAATGCTTAGTCAGGCTAGCACACAAATCAAGGTCTACCTAGGTATAAGGGCACTCTTCTCCCTCTGTGACCTTATATAAAGTAAGACCATTTGTAGGTTTCATAGCTATACAAAAACCTTTTGGAATGTGTACCCCAATGCTGATAGGACCCAGGAAAAATGTTGGTGGAAGGGGAATGCCATAGTAAGAAACACAGTTTACTTCCTAGAATTCAAATGGGTTAATTTGGGCCAAGGAAATATAAATATCTGTGCTTGTCGAATCATAATTCTCCTTAGAAGAGAGAGAGAGAGAGAGAGAGAGAGAGAGAGAGAGAGAGAGGTAAAGAGAACATTTAGACTGATTAAAGGTTTAAAGGTCAGATTTACTAATTGATTTTTAGGCTGTGGTTTGAGAGAACATAAAGGCATGAAAAAGATACAGATGTTTTCCCTTTTCCTTTTTCTCTGATTTGGCACACCTGGGGATGGATATTATGGATTAAAAACCTTCAGTGTGAGCTAAACACCTTCCCATTTTATGCGGAGAGGAAAACTACAGAGACCCACAGCATCCCCATGATGAACTGGACCAACCATTCGCCAGTGCCTATCCGGAACAAGAAACTTTCTACATGAACATTGACTGAGAGAAACGTGCTTCCAACCTCAGCAACCAGAACTACAAAGCAAAGAAGGGGCAAAACGTGACAGAAGCTGGGTGGGAGCAGACGACCAGTAAGAAGGAGGAGGCGGCACTGAAAGAATCTAAACATGTGTGGACTGGCTACCAGCAACAAAGATACACCTGGAAAACTAAGCACAGGCTGCTGTGTCCCAGCAAAACACGCTATGCCTAGCAATTACATGGCTCCAAGCCAGGCGCGGTGGCATGGACCTGTAATCGCAGCTACTTGGGAGGCTAGGCTAGGAATCACTTGAGTTCACAGGTTTGAGATTACCCCAGACAACCTTGTGAGACCTAGTTTCTTAAACCAGTGAACTAAAAATTGACCAATAACTGGCAGTGAAAGAAGAGATGCAGAGATCAGAGGGGCTACAAGGGAAAGGGGCGTGGGGTGGGGGAGAATACCTAAAAGGCAAGAAAAAATCTTATATCATTAAAAAAATAAAGCTTCCCAGCTAAAATTCAGTTTCTTCTGGCTTCTCCCACTGATCACCTTCTGCCAACTCTCCTAGTGAGAACCGCTGCTTTCACAGATAGGATGAAGGAAGCTTCACATCACTGATTACGCAGGAACCAAACGTAGCAGGCTTTCTTCTTTGGACAATGTGATGATGACCATGGACCATTTATTCTCCCCAGTCAGAATTGTTAGGAATGTCACTGCTCCGAAAATGATTCTGTTCACAGCTCTGTGCAACGGAATCTCCAATCCTTAGAACTACCGTACTGAGTAGCATTTTATTGTCACCTCTCTCTCTAAACAATCACACTGATAATAATGCACAAGGACTTTAGTCCCTTGAGGTTCCTTATATTCTATTTCAGCAAAAATCGAGCTAAATTCTAAGTCATCTTATCTTGGAAATATGTTACAATCAAATCCCAATGAAAAATCATAACGAATCTAGGTTTCAAGTGTAAATTTTGAAGCAATGCTTGATTATGCTAAATTTTTGGTGGATTTCAGTATTTTCCAATTACCTTGAGACCAAATGGAGGAAAGGAAAAGACAGAACCGCAACCAACAGGAGACATGGCAGTTGGGTCAGCTGTGGTAGCCTTGGCTTTAGTAGCCACCCATCTGCGTTACCTGGAAAGTGTGAGGTGGATTTTGACTTCCTTGAAGGTGGAAGTTGACTTGATGCTTAGGTGTTGACAGGGACCTACTGACTCTTTGGCACTTCCTTTGTTCCCCCTGGATTTCTGTGTGGTGTGAACATAGATAAAGAGCTATGCCTTAGATTAAGGAACACCTTTATCTTTTTTTCTTTCATTCTTATTTTTTAAAAATTTACTTACATATAAATTTCACATCATTGTAATCCCAGGGATTAACCACCCCTCCAGCCTCCCCATCATTTCCCCCCTTTCGAAAGCCTCCTGCCAGAAGTTGTGTGCTTCAGTTTGGTGCTTAGCTTGTTTTGACTTTTCCTCATGGCTTTTGTTTATTTTTTCCCTATATCCCGTATATTAGTGAAACCATTTGGTTTCTGTCTTTTTCTTTTTGACTTGTTTCTGCTAATATGATTTCTTCTAAGTACATCCATGTTATCATAAAATCATCAAATTTGTCATTTTTAATTGATGAGTAATATTCCATAGTGTATATATACCACATTTTTTTCATCCAGTCCTCTGTTTTGGGGCATTTAGGTTGATTCCAAGTCCTTGCAATTATAATAAATAGTGCTGCAGTAAACATCTGAGCGCAGGGGAACACCTTTATCTTTCTCAACCTATCTGGCACACTAGAGATGGTTACTGGCAAGCCTCTTATCTGTGACACAGCTCCCTAATCTTTTAGAAATGTCTTACCCAAAAGACATATGACTATTCCTGTTATCCCCATCCTTCTGCCATATGTCACATACACTTGGGATTCGGGTTTTTTTCCTTTCTCATTACTTTGTTGTAATCATTCTTTGCTAATGTATAAAAAGACCTCAATTTTAATAAAGTCAGACCTGGACATGTCCCAGATCCTCTGTGAGTTGAGGCCTCAAGGATCGCTATCAATCTCTTCCATCTCCTTTTTTCCTACACGGGACTCCTAACAGATTTCCTCTGAGGTCCTTCCTCTCTGTAATTCCAATCAGAAAATTTTCAATAGTTTGAGGAATTTACTGTCCCAAAGCCAGCATAGACAAGCATTCAATATAAAACCCTGAAACATGGTCTAACTTGTGTTTCATTCTCCTTGTTATCATCTTAAATTTTTCAGGTTAAATCAATTTCGTTGTGTGAAATCTCCATTTCAGTCAGCGTTAGTCCAAAAAAGCTTACCAGATCATTTCTAATTTAAACTTGCTAAAGCTGGCTCCTGTTTTGCAAGGCATTTGCATGGGAAATCTTTTTAGTTTGAAGACTCTTTTTGCAAAGTCTTGTTTACATGTACTGTTGCTGATGTAACTGAAGCTCCCATCCTCTCATTATCTTAACATTTTCTAACTGAAAAACCTCCCTGTGTTTCTCATATCACCAAACATTTGCAATAGAAAAGGATTGTTTCTGTGAGTCTTAGATTGGGAAACCAGGCAAGGTTGTCCATTCTTTAGTACCGAAAATCTCAGACAATTTGCATTATGCAGGATTAATGAGAATTCTCAGAAGGGAAGTTGGGTAGCTGGGTGTGAAAATTCTGACATGAAAAAAGGTTTGTGTTTCACTTTGTGCTTAGGAGAGTAAAATCTAATTGCCTTTTACCACCAAAACACAGAAATGAAATGCAATTGCTTTTCAATTCTAGATGTCTTTTGTGAACTTAAAAAAAAAAAATCCAATACATATCTACCAATGAGAGTGAGATCAGAATGTACATACAGAACTGGAAAAAAGCATTAACCTCCCAGATACCCCAGCAGGAGATTTCACTTTTGAGTTTGAGACTTCACTTTTCAGTTCTACAATTTAACATGCACCTACTATTTGCAAAGCATTGTGGGAGACTAAGAAAAAGACCCGGGTCTTCTGAGAGTTCTATCTGATGGGGAGACTGAGGTTTATACACAGGACACAGACTAGGGAGACTGTGAGAAGGGAGATGGTAGGAACACGGAGGAGAGGTTTTGAGCACATAGGAAGGATTGGGACATCTTGGGAAACTTTTTAAGTGGAGCCTGGAAATGCATACCTAGAAAAGTACATTCAGAAATGGTTTACATTTCCATTAATTTTCACATATCTTTAAGAATAAATAACTCTACCATTGAATAATTTATTTAGCAATATTGAAGACTTAGTATGGGTCAGATAGTGGGCCTTCTTGCATTTATTCAATATTTATTCATTCAATCTATATCATTCAAACAGCTAAACACCATTCTATTCTCTTTTTCTTAATTTATTTTTTTCCTGAGACTATAATCGTGGCAAGTACTAAAGATAGTCAGTGGAATCTGATTCACATCTTCATTTTCCCAATAATTCATAACCAACACAATATTGTTTACTTCACTAGTCATGGTGCAATTTTTCCAAGGCAGGGGTCATTTTAAATTTAATTCATGTCAGATTTTGGAAAAAAATAGCAAAGTAGAAGACAGATGTTGAGTTGAATCCAGAACTCACCACTTATTATCGTCTCCATCCTGAGCAAGCAGCTACTCCTGTTTGCACAAAGCCTTTAAAACAAGGATGGTAATCTTGACTTTTCAATATTAGAATGAATAGTTGTGAAGCATAAAATAAAAAATTGTAGCTAAGATCCCCTCATAAATTGTGAAACCTTATGAACGTTTTATTGATTTACAATTTGCTTAGCACAACAGTATTAGACGTTTGCAAAGAACTTGATAACAATGATGAAGTTGGTGGTAAATGCTGGTTGATGTTGACACTATGAATATACCCAAAAAGTGGGTATTGTTCTGTTACAGACTGAATTGTTTTTTCCAAAAATGTATCAGTTGAAGACTTAGTCCCCAGTATGACTGTTGAAGGAGGTAGGACCTAAAAAGAGGTTATAAGTACAGACCTTCCTCTGATATAACTGGTGTCTTTGAAAAAAGATAAAAGATAGCAGGAATGCTTACTCATAAAGGAAAGGCCATGCATGGTAAACTTGAAGCCAAGAAAAGAAAGCTCATGAGAAATCAACGATACCAACACTTTGACTTTGGACTTCCAGCCTCCAGTCTTCAGTAATTTTTCCCTTCCTTAGTGGTTGATGCATTTACCACTAAGATTATCATTAAAATAAATTAAAAGAGAATAGAACTCCCTAGAGTTGTAGAACTAAGTCACTCAGTAGCGGGTAACAACAGGTTCAGAGAAATACCAGATGTTTAATTGCTATAAGTTTAAGAAAGGAGCTGTGATATTCCACCTGACTTAATTATTTCTTGTTGAAATTTCACCTCTAAGTTTTTGGATAGTATTCAGCAAATTTTGTACCAAGCGATGCACATCTGTTGCTAAAATGTACATGCATGTTATTTCCAAAAAATTACATCTATGTAGAAAGGTTGGGTCTTAGAATAATGGTCATCAAAAAATAAAATGCCAGAGTTTGCAATTCTTTACCAGACCAATTTTCTTACATGCTAGGGATTATAATTACCTATGTTTTGATTTCTTATTTTCATTCATTATGGAAGATTTTTCATTTGCAACAGAGATGCCCCTACTGTTTTCAAATTCCAAAATACATTCAGTGAGAAACGTTACTTCTTTTATGTTTGTTTCTCATGTGCTTATAACACTGATTTTCTTACGCATGCTTTATTTTTCAATTCAACTGGGATTATTAATTCTTGACCAGAATCACAACTTGTCTTCAGAGTCACTTGGTACTAATACAGAAAACGTAAAATCCAGTTCTCATTCTCTGATAACTGTACGACATCCTTTTATGCAGATAACACTTCTTTTTCTAAATTAAAGCTTTAGGTCATTTGCTAAAACTAACATAAATTTGGAATGAACAGATTTTTGATATCTGATAATGCCTCAAGTAGAGGCTGACTTTAAAGTTTCGACAGAACAATGGATCTTTAACAAAGAAATTGAATGACTTAAAATTTTGGAGTGAGTCTGTCCAGATGTTGCTAGTCATTCTTAAGAAGGCAACCTCTTTCCTCAGGCACGAATCTCCCACGAGTTCCCAAACTCTGTGGTCATTTGACTAGCCTAAGTAGTCTCCATGATTTTGCAATAGATTTTGATCAAATTTCTTTCAGTTACAAAGAAGTTTATTGTAAGATAATTTATTGAATCTTCTCTGAACTGTCTCCAGTTCCACACCCATAGTCACTTATACTGTTCCCTTGACTTGAATGACTTCCCTTTTATACAGGAAAGCTGCACATGCTTCACTGTTAACCTCAGTCTCAACCACTAGTGAGCTTCTTTGGTTCATCCATCTTTAAGTATTTATTATTTCATACCTTCCATAGTTCACTTCCACACAAGTAGGCAGGCACAGGGGTGAGAAAAGAGAGAAAAGAGTGTAGTCTCTGAAGACTTGGATTTCATTTTCACATTTACTGCTTATTAGTAAATAACTACAACTTTGGGCAAGGATTAGTAAATGCCTACAACTTTGGGCAAGGATTTTAGTACCTCATTTCATCTTGTAAAAATGGGAACAATAAAATCTGTTATTGTTTGGAGACTCTGAGAGATCATATAGAAAAGGAGAAACACATATTCTCATATTATCTGATAATTTGTAGGTTTTGTTATTATTACTGCCAGGTAATACAATTTAACTGCTTTGTCTGTATACATTTCAAGTGACTTTATAAACAACTAGTCAGAGATAATATTTTGATTTTGCTCTTTAGTTTCCTTAAGTTATCAAAATAGGTCAAGTGTTTGGACAAAGGTCTAAAAGCTCCACTTGGAGAAGAAGTGTGACATCAAAGTATGAGTGAAGAAAGTCCCAACCCCAGGATTAGGTGCCCTACAGACAGAAGCACAAATTCCACTTCTAGAGGCATTTCTCTAATGATGTTCTATAGGACCCTGATCTTGGGAAATACATGCATGGAAAACAAAAGTCATGAGTTGAAATTAGTTTAGGAACTATTTCTAACTGTAGCCCTTTATTAATGTTTAAGGTCAAAACAGAGTAAAGAAACCTGTTTAATGATGTTGAAGCTAGGGTTTCCAAAGGCTTTGATGCACAATCATTCTTCGGATAGCATTTATGAAAAAAAGATCTAAGACAGAAGAAAAAAGTAGGCTCAAAGTAAGAAAAGTAAGAAGAAAAAAGCCACTAGTATGCTTTCACTGATAGTTGTCCAACTGATCTTTGTTCCATTTTCAGTGTTCTACATTCACGAGGTACTAATGCAGCCTGTGTTAACCCGGAAGGGGCAGGTGTGTGCCTATGCCCCCTTACCCATACTGCCTTACTCTGTAGTGATGTTTTGTTTTGATGAGTTGTGTCTGACTCAGATGATGTCATGGCCAGCACGCAGCTACACTAGTCTATTTGCAGAACTGCTCCAGCCATAGCTTTAAATATAAATACAATAAAGCTTATATTTCAGCTTGACTTGGAGAAGGGCAGCTGGTAAAAACTTATCATGTCCTCAGGTATTAAGTATTGAGTTTCTATAAGAGATTATAGCTCCTTCTGGCCAGGAAAATCTTGCTATCTCTAATTCACCTCCTTACTGTCTTTCTTCTCTGTATTTTAGATAAGTAAAATTTGTTTGTGATTTCTGTGCCTGGTATTTCTATCACTCTAAACCTGCTCTTGGTATTTGTCAATACTGGATTTGTACACTCCCCAAAATACCAGAAGTGCTTTTTTCCAGGAATAACCTAATACCATTTTGATCTAGAAGTAGTGTATATCTTTCTGTGTTTTTCAAGAAGCTAACATTATGAAATGTAAAAATTCACAATTTTAACTTAGAAATTATGTTGTGAAATTAATTTCTTTTTTATTTTTTAATTTTGTAATTATCATACAACATTGGTCACGTTTGCATGGTTATATTTTACCCCTTATTCCCCACCCCACTGTCCCTTTCCCCCTCGTCCCCTCTGGTCACTCCAACACCTCTTGCTGCGCGCTGTTGGTCTGTGTTTGACCCACAGGCCTTTTCTTTTTCTCGAATTATGTCCTTTTTTCCTGGGTGCAGACTTGGACTCCTGAATAGCAATTGATGAGGCTGCTTCAATCTCCAGGAGTAGTTGAGGCAGATAGTCAGGCTGAGCATGGTGGGAACTTGTTGTAGGGCAGATATGTGGTACGCTTCTCCAGGATCCTTTCTGATGTCTATCACCTGTTGCTGGCCTTATAGATGTTAAGTATGACTTCAAATTAATTCAATAAGAATACTTATAGTTATTATTTTTGGAATTTATCTGTTAAATTAATATAGCACGTTGTTGGAAGTATTCATAAATATTATTCAATCGTAAGCAAAAAATAGTCCATAATTAATCGATGTCTAGTATCCTTTACTTCCTGATTAGTAAGACCAGAGCTTAAGAATATGATTTGGTGATAGAGAAATAAATGTATACTATACTGCATACCGAAATCCAAACAAATTTTAGTATCCTGGGTTTAGGTACAGGAATAATTCTCACAATAGAAGAAAAATCAATGCCTTTAGGTAAAACAATATTGGTACGCTTCTTGGTTCATAAGGTAAGGTGCCATAACCAAATAGTGCAAGCTGGGTTTTAGCATAAATCCCTAAGCAATCAAGAGTTCTATGGTATTTGTAGACCAATCTTGGCTACTTCTAATGTGATGCAATGATGGGCAATAATTTAAATAAGAAGGTGCTCAAATTAATTTGCACGGTGTTTACTACTGAATGTCAAATTGCAGTAATTCCAATTACATTAAATTACACTCATTTTGGATACATTGATTGCTAATATTATGTGAAGATTTGAAAGCACACACCAAAGATTTATTCACTGATATGCATATAAATACTGTGCACAAAATTTTTTGCCATTTAATGAGCCACACTGCAATATCAGTTTAGAACCTGCTTGCTGTGCTAAAAATATAAGATAAAAACACATTTCCAACTATCTCAGCAGAGTGTGGCATCTTAGACAGAAAAAATACAATAATGTTGAAGCCTATCTGTGGATTCTCATGAAATCTGCTTTCTCCTTCGGCTTCCTGTCCTAAACAAGGGATGCCCCGATAATAACCTATTAAGGTATATACAATCTATACCTTAATATACTCTTCTGGGTTATATTAGCAACAGGCAAAATTCACTAACCCCATGAAGTTATGTTTATATAATAATGCATAAGGCAGTGATTCAGCTCTGATCTTTTGTTACATAGCATTGCTAATAATGAGTACGTGTGCACCTGTCATAGCCTTGCCTCTTCCTTGGATGACAATTTGAATCAAGTTACTCTTACTAAGTCTCTCCACTCCTACCATATTATTATCGCTGAGCAATGTATGTGTAATTAGTGTGCTGAAGGAGCTATGTGCAGGAAACTGAGAAACTAAGCAACATTTTTCATCTTTTATCACTCCCTTGAAACTTGGTCCCTTAATATATTCTTCTACACTCCTATACATTCCCTAAAATGTTCTAGGAAAGCCCTAGATATCTTAAAACTCTGAAACAAAGAGTAGGCTTATTTAGTAATTAAAATCACCAGTTGAGTGTAATAGTCATAACGCTAACCCTCACCAGTTTGACATTTCCTCTTTGCCCCCTGGCCTGATCTTCATTCAAACTTGAGCCTATAATGGGGAAGGTCATGTGACTGGCTTTTCTCTCACATCTGCCGCTCCCTTCTTTGTTAGATAAGTTTTTGAACCCCTAGATTTGTACCAAATAGGAGATGGAAATAATAAAATGCATGGCTTCTACACTTTAGATGAGGTTCTAATGTTGTTCTGATTCCCTTTGAATGTAGTAGAGGCACTTTGGCTAGTTCTTTCTCCAGTTGGGACTCGTGTGTGTGTGTGTGTGTGTGTGTGTGTGTGTGCGTGCGTGTTCAGAATGGGTGCACTTCACTCTCCAGAGTGATGTCATCTTTAAACCCAGGCATGAGCAGCCCGTGTCTTGGCCAGCACTCTGGCCCAATATAGGACATATTTTGGGTGATTCGAGCTACTTGCTCTTCATAAGCCAAAGCTTGAGATGAGAGTTGGTGGAAGGAAATCAGGTTTAATTAGGTGCCTGGCAAACCTGAAAATGCAAAGAACAACTCCCTGACTTGGTGAGAAATGGCACTTAAGCCTGGGGTAATACTGCAAAGCTAAATGATCTCTGTCAGCAGGAGTTCTCTGTGCAGGAAGGGCTACTGATTCTTATCACCTCACCTTTGAACATAGTTTTAATTTGAGAGGACTGAGAGGAGTCTGATTTAGTCTGCAGGTCAAAGTAATGCCCTTCAGCATAATTTTACCAGCCAAGTATGGTTTTTGATGCACATTTGATCTGCTTTATTTTTCATTTTGTCTCCATGGATGTGATTAATGATCACGCTCAAGAGCCCCAAGTTTGACCCAATGGATCAAAGCCAGAGCTTGAACCACAGTCTCCTGCCTGCAAGCACAGGTCCCTCCCTAACTGAGTCCCAAGGCCTCAGCCCCTGTGCTTCTGGGAGGCAGAATGACATGAAACCTGGTGCGATCTGCAGGGAAAATGTCAAACAAACAATTGGCCATTAAGCCTTTGCTAGTATTTTTCCAGGAAAGGGTATATTTTGACTACATTTATTGACACAAAAGTGTGAGGGAGGACTTCTGTAAAAATGTATAAATTTGACATCAACATCTCGAGTATAAAAAATTCCATTTGCTTTCATTCTGTGTTTGTTATTTCAACTCATTTCTCTTCTTGGTGGTCTACTCTACTGTAACCATGCTCATGTGGGTATGTTCTTTACTTTATCAGTTAAAGAAGAATGTCAGAGCCCTTGGTGGGTTTTACAGTCTTAAGTGCTCTCAGAGAACCAGGTACATAAGCACACCAGGCAGGGAGGCTGGGCCAGTTGTATGGCGAGCAGCAGGTTAGGTAGAAGGGAAGGGGCGCCAGGAAGCAGGTGAGGTCCCCAGGAATCTTTACACTCTGCCTCTGGGCTTCTCTTTCTGGGGTTCCCTCTCTGACCTTCTCTTTCATTCATGTTTTGGGTACTTACCCACTGGACCAAGGTGTGTACAATCATGGGGAGGTGCAATATCACAGGTGCTGATCATAGAAGGTAATGACAGAAGGGTGAAAAATCCCTGATAATTTATTTACCTTATATCCTCTTAGTGGAATTTATTTCTTACTTGTTTTCCAGTTTTTTTCCTGCATTCTTTTCAGGTGAGTAACCTTACCTCCATCCCTGGGGACACACACCAATAATATCAATAGTCAGTTAACACTATGCTGTGGGTTATATACATTATTACTATAACCTAACGATACAGTAAATGAGACAAAAGAAAATATTGAGGATATCATAAAAATAAAATAAAATAAACAATGAAAATCTGACTGAGGAAATACATTAACTCAACCTGTTGTTGGATTCTGTCTGCTGTCTAGACTCACTGTTACCATTCTTACACTGCTGCCCAAGTTTTCTCTTGTGTCTGAGTTATATGATCACTTGTCTGGTTAACCACCCTGAGTTCCTGCTGTGTTCAGTGCTAATTTTCAAGTCCGGCTTGTCTGTTATTTTGAATTCTGTGCTAGAGTATGTGTATGCTGGGTAATATGTCAATAAGTTTGGATCAGTCATCTTTCTTTTCTTAAAATAAGTGTGGTTTTGGTGTGTATTTACCAGCATGTGAATTTTCCACAGAGAAGCAGCTAAGCACTTTAAAACCTTTGCTGACATTTTTATATTGCCTTTAATCTAGACACTTTTACAATATGCAAAACCCCTACAGTATGCTCGGATGTTTACTGCAGCACAGTTTATAATTGCAAGGTCATGGAAGCAACCTAAATGCCCCAAAACAGATGACTGGATGAAAAAAATGTGGTACATATACACAATGGAATATTACTCATCAATTAAAAATGACAAATTCAACGATTTTAGAACTGTATGGATGTACTTAGAAGAAATCATATTAGCAGAAACAAGCCAGAAAGAAAAAGACAGAAACCAAATGGTGTCACTAATATATGGGATATAGTGAAAAAATAAACAAACATCTTGAGGAAAAGTCAAAACAAGCTAAGCACCAAACTGAAGTGCACAACTTTGAGCAGGAAGGAAAGGGGGGGGGGAATGGAGGGGAGGGGGGGGTAAACCCCTGGGATTACAATGTTGTGAAATTTATATATAAATAAAAAATTTTTAATAAAAGCCCCTACAGTATAAAAGACAGAATGGAAGAAAAAAAAATAGAATGAGTAAAAAAGATAAAAGAGGAATAGAATTGGAAAAGCAAGATGAAACCAGGGATGAAGTTAACACATAATACTGCCATCAGACACACTTGCCACAATTGGATCACAGATTTGCCTTTGTTTTCCAGCGGTCAATATATAGAGAAAACATAAAAATATGCATCTTTAGGGGTAATTTTCCTGTTCTTGATGCCACTTGTAGTGTAACTACCAGGCTTATCATTCTGTGTAGGTTCTTTATTGGTTCTAGCAGTTACACAGACACATCAAGCAGGACAGGACAGGGCAGAGTCAGGGTCAGGGCCAGGAGACAAGTGAAAACGGCAACTTCAGCGGTTCCTTCGGGCTCACCCGCTTCCCTCAGATTCCCTCACTTTGGAAAACATTATTCACAGATAATGGGCCACTGCCCACTTACTGCCCATATTTACTGAATTATAATACAACCAATCCCCATCACCAATTGTTGGGGCAATGTCAGCCTCACCTATCTGCCTAGGTGCTTTACTAGTTTTAGCTGGAACCACTGGATCACACAATCAAGAGGAGGACGCAACACCACAGTTACTATTTAACAGTCAGATGGAGGAAAAGCCCGATCAATTCATTTACCTTACTATAATAAAAACACTCTTGTTCAAAAGAGGGGTAATTATTCTTCATCTTTATTTCTGTGTTTTCATAAAGATCATTTTGTGAATTTGATGAACCTCTATATCAGTTAAGTCTTCAAGGTGGGGCAACAGTGGCTACCCAAGGGTTGGCCTCTTAATGTTCTTCCGTGGACATAGCTGAGATAATTTTGAAGCACAATCCACTAAGGAAGGGGAATTCCATAGGACAGGTGATATGATCAAGTTGCACAGTTCTCAGTTTCAGTTTGATCCAGGACAAATGGAAGTTTACAAATTATGGGCTACTTATACAAATTTTAGGCAATTCTTCTTAAATGATATTTCTCTCAATGGAATTTTGATAGTTACTAGAAGACAGAGGCCATGAGGTATGGATATTTTATTAAGTACTGGAGTGGAGATGACCCTTATTATTGGTCAAATTCAGAATCTTATTCATGAACAGCCAGGTGAGATGGAATGTAGCACTGACATTCCTTTTTTTAGATTTGAGATTTAATAAGGATTCCAGTTCCAAAGAGACGAGAAAGCAGATAATTCACATATACAAGGTGGTATTTTTGCTTTGCTCCAGCACAGTGAAAAATTTAAAGACGCAAGAAACAAAGTTCTATTCCTTAGAGCCCAACTCTAATGATTTTAGTTTGGAAATTTTCTGCAAGTGGATATTGAAAAAGTGAATTCAAACATAAAGAAAAATTTAGTCAACATCTATGGAATATCAAGTTTTATATGTAACTTCTTGGTGAACTTTCCAAAGAAAACAAATTGCCGAAAGTACCTTAAATCTCCAATGACTTCACCTGCTCCTGTCTGGTTGTGAGATATATCCTAGTTAAATTTTGGATGATATTATACAAAAATAAAGAAATTGGCCTTTGAATGATTGATATATCAGCAGTCTTCCTGGCAGTAATTATATCATGTCCATACTTTTAGATTCTAATAGATTGTATTAATTCTGTGTTTTTAATGAATAGTTCTAATCCAAGTTATATCTACTTAACAGCATAACTTAAACTAATAGCTTACATCCTAGTTCCCATTTCCCTACCTATCTCATCTGAATCACTCACTTTGAAACATGTCCTAAGTTCTTTAAATCAGAAAGGTAACACTTTCCTAGAGGATCAATGGAAGATTTCTGCTTATGTTAGCCAGAACTGTGTCTCATCACAGTTTGCAGCTGCAATGGAGACTGAGAAAATGTACATTTCACTTTTTCTGGCTTCTAGGATGGAGGTGTACCAGGAAAATGGGATTTGGTTACCAAGTGACAATGTTTATCTGTAACAGCTGCCTGCTCTGTAATAAATTGGTGGTGGAATTTGGAATCTCCATATACGTAGATTTAGGTATTTGTATTAGCAAATGGATGGGTAGGGACAAAAAAAGAAAATTATTTTAGCAGAATTATGACCAACATATGCAGAAGTTCAATACAATTCTCAAGTTTCATTTGTCTTTTCATGTAGCAAACTGACATGCTCATGGACTTCTTGATACCAATCCAATATCTTTTTTAAAAAGAACTCTTTCAAGTGGGGACATTTTTATGGCCCTTTGGCTCTGAAAATGTTTCAAATTTAGTATCCTTCACCTGAATAAGGTAGAAAATATATTTGGAAAATAAGAGAGCGCATGACAGAGAAAAAGCGGTAATATATCATTAATTATCACTCACTAACCAGTAAAATAATTACATCCCTTCTCTTTTATTTTATATTATAAATTTATAAAAAAAATTTTTGGTGATGATATTATAGAAAACATTGAGAAAGATAAAAGTGGTTACAACTCCATAATTTGAAGCACAACTTGTTTCACCTTAGAAGACATCAGGTGAAATGTTTACAGTAGTGAACAGTAAATGCATCTACTCTAGTGACAAAAATGTAAGGAGATTTAATTGACTTAGTGACTGTCTGGTGGGCAGCAGGGATTTCTTTTCTCCTTAAGTTGATTATATATGTATTTATATATGTATGTATATATATGTATTTATGTATGTATGTGTATGTATGTACATATATATATATATATCAATCATTGTGTATCCCAAGCTTTTCCTACCACCTTGTCTCCATTTTAATCTCTTGATCTCTTGTGCTCATCCCTCCCCTGATTTTCTTTAGGTTACCTCTGCCTTCTCTGAGAAACCATAGACCTCACCCCTTTCTTGGAATCATCTGTAGGTTTGTGGTAACTTTCTCACAGTTCTAGATCTCAGATATGTTTCCACAGAAAAGTTGATTCTCAAGGGCCTAGTAGTCTTCACTTGTGGTTCTGAACTGGTTATCCTGGAATCACTTACTAGGAATGAAATTCTCAGGCCCAGTTCTGACTTCCTTAGTCAAAAACACTGGGGTAGGTGGGGTCACCTGGCTCTCCTGAGGGTCTCAGAGCATGCAAATTTGAGAACCACTGGTTCAGACCCATAATTCTACATCTAGTAACATCAGAATCATCGACGAAGTTTTAAAGACACCAGATGCCAGAATTTTACTCCTGAACAGTCAAAATCAGATAAAAGGAGAAATGAAAGGGAAAGATGGGGTAGATACAGAGAGGGAAGAGAAGACTGGTATTGCCTCAGCTAAGAACCTCTGGCTAATTGTGACCCAGTCCTGGGCTGGGAGTGGTCTGGCCCAAGTCTTGTTAACACATGGTCCCGTGGAAATGTAGATGCTCACACAGACCTATGGTCTCCTTGGACAAAGGATGGCACTTGGAAGGCCACCAAGAGTGCCTTCCTCACCATCTTCATAGCTCTTATTTCAGCAGATTCAAATTCATGTTATTTCCCCTTTTAATGTTATAATGTATTTTCACATTGTTACATAGTTTTATTTCATAATTATTGCCTTAATGTCAACACAATAAATTGAATCATTTTGAAGTTGAAGTGTATGTAATTTTCACAAACTTAAGAAATGTTCATAAAGATTACAAGGAGCTTAGTGTTATATAAGCCTAAAATTACCATAGAAACAGACTCTGCAAAGCTTTGCTATCAGATATGTATGTGATGATATGTCAAACACAAGGAAAACACAGGTTTTGGGAGCTGTGCTGAGTGTTTTTTTTACCTTTTCTCATGACAGAAGTTGTGTCGAGATAATTCCAAGCCAAAAAAATGTGCCAAAAATTTTCTCAGCTATACTCTATAATTAGTAGAATACTAGTTCTTTTAGGTATGAGGTGGAAATACCATAATCATACCAGATAGCTAAATATTTGAGAGCTCAATGCCAGCTGTTTTCTACTGTCTCCTGACAATGATCATATAAAATAGGAAAAAGACCATTTGACAAATCAAACAATGACTATCGGCTAGGCCCCTATAAGACAAACCTAAGAGACAGTATGTTAGAAATTATACAAGTGAAGGAAGGTCCCTTTTATTGAAGGACTTAGATGATAGCTCAGATGAGCCAGTGCACATGAAAAGGTAGCTCATTCAAGGAACCAAATGAAAAGCTGAAAGAGATGATGCATTTATCATATAACTATGGTCAGCAATGAGATTAGCACATGTTTAATGGAAGGCTTTAGATTACAGTGATGAGGGACAAAATCATGGAGAAATAATGAAAGCAGGATTGCTAAAGATGGATGGCATTTAGAGCTACACAGGGAGGATCATGGGTCACATTGTAAGTCTAGTTGGCTCATTCTAGCTGTTCAATCATCTAGGGCCAAGGGGGAGACTAAATCCTTAGGAAGATGTTGGGGTGGGGGACTAATTCAAATCTGAGCATTAAAGAAGGGAAGAGACTATGCTAGCTAAATCTGTACCAGTAGAGAATGCTGATTCTGCTACCTGTTCCTTTTGTCTGATAATTAGTAGTGCTGGTTTTTAATTTCAAACCTATAGCCTTTGGGGAATAGATAAATTATATGTAGACCCTAAGTACAATATAGTTAAACATTTTTACAATTTGTGGTTTTCAATTGCATGATAAGTATTCTCTTCTGGAGACTTCTTTGCATGCGAGGTGAAATAAACTGCATAGAAGAAGAAAACAAAAGAAAAACCCCAAGTTACACAGGATTTTGATTTCATTTGCTTCAGACTAAATAAATATTAGATCTTAAAAAAAGAAAAGGAGTAGTTTAGAAATTATCTGAAGATGATCCTCTTCTATTAATTCATTCAGTTAAATGCTAATAAACATAAAAGTAAATGTCTTGTTAGCTCAGTTTACCAGTTAATCAGGGACCTCTTATTTTTTTGTATCCCTCCAAAATCTGGGGGATAATATTTAATGATAATAGCTCTATCATATTAATTCTAAGTTCTTCCTTATAGTTAACATATGAGTAGTGGAATTTTTATCCATTTTAACAGTGGTTTTTTTTTTGTTTTGTTTTGTTTTGTTTTGTTTTTCTTCAACTTTCTTTCTCTGGCATGCTTTAATCTTTGTCCTTTCATGGGTCCCAAGAAGTTCTAGTCTTAAAAGATATTTTAGCTTTTTAGGATTACTTTGAATTTATCTTAGTTTTAAGTTTAATTATCTCAAAATAGAGGGGGGAAGAAACTGATCCTGCAAACTATATTTGTTCATGTTACAAAATGTGACTAAAGAAGTAACTCCAAGGTGAAGACAATTCTGTTGTTTTCAAGGATAAATATTTGAATGGCAAACATTAATAATTTTTATGCTATTCTTTTATGCTTCTTTTATTCCATTCTTTACATAGGTTATAGAAAGTGACACATAGGGAATAAAATGAAGATCAGATTAGAGCTTAATTATTAGAAGTTTGGGAGATGGTTGTTCAATTTTAATTCTGTGCACTGATATTATTTCAAAAACCTCTTAGGAAAAAAAATATATAAAACAGCTCTTATAGCTGTGAATATAAGTATTGCAAACAATAATTTTGGCAATTTGCTTGATACCAGCCAAGTGGTGAAAGGAGCTGGCATGTTCCAAAATGGAAGGATAAAGTAAGTTATGGAAAAGTGCTAGCTTCCAAGTGTGATGATTCCCTACAGCTAGAATCATCAGTTTATCAAGTACTATTATAACATCCAATTCAACATAATGGGGCTTTTTCCATAATCTGGCCTACAGCCCATGCCAGCTCTGCTTTTCTTAGGTGGATACAAAGAACTCTATTACACTAAAAGCTTAAATAATAGAAAAGGATGTTGATTGCAGATCTCTGCTGCCCACTCAGCAAACTACTATTGAATGGAGATGTTGTCCTTTCTAAAAGGAATTGGATACAGTAACTTCTGAAATACAATGGGAGATATCCTTAATGATTTTTGACATTTCTGATAGATTCCCTGTGCAGCTTTTAGTGCTCCAAAGGTTGACTTCTAAGACCAACCTATATGCAGACCCAGCTCCACCATGTTTGATTGCATGGTTGATTGCATTCATGTCTCACAAATAGTCCCAAATCATGTCTCCTTAGCATTAATTTCCCCAACTATCCCACCACCACTGGTTAAGTTTAGGAAATCCCAACCTTTAATCACTTCTAAGTCTTAATTGACTGCCATATGCAGGAATTATCAGGAATTAGTCTTTAGTCATTTTACAAGTGTGAATATAGAAAGCTAGAGATCACAGGACCTAAAAATGTGTTTGTTTTTTTTTTCCTATTTTGCTGTTTAAATGCAGATGTTCGGGATGATTGAATAAAGATATTTTCTTTTCTGGCCTGGGAGAGGCCTCAACATGTATTCACATGGACTAGCCTTAATTAGTTGCCATTGTTGTTACCTAACATTTATACTTATCCAGTCCCCCTTCCTTTCATGTCAGTGATATTGGAGTAGCTGCAGTCATAATATCATGCTCATTATGATACCATTTCTTTGTTCCCCATTCACAACATATTTTTTTAACATCAGTAACTGCTGTTCCTACTTCCTGTTTTCCCCTTTATTTGATTTAATTGAGTTTCTGTTCTCTTTATTCCATTCCTCTACTTGTAAAAGTCACAGATTACTTCCATGTTGTCAAAATCAATGGTCTTACATACATCCCATCAACACCCCTACCCACATTAGCAGAATTCCACCTGAAGGAAGTCTGTTGTCAAACTTTGTGGACATTATCAGGCTGACAATGAAGGCAGGTTGACAACAACCTTGGAATATGCCAAAATAAAAATGATAAATGAACCTAGATTTACTACTCAGACAATGGACAACACAACAACTACCATAAACTATCTTTCTGAGATATTTTAGGTAGTGGTGTGGGTCAGAGTAAAGCATGTGTCTGGGACACTTTGCATACTACACATAGAAATAGTCTAAAAACACTCTTTTTTGATAAGGCTTATTCTAAATGTCATCCACACTGGATTGAAAAAACTGGAAAAAAATTTTGACAGTGCAGTTTATGAGAAGGGTAAAATTCTCACTTCCTCAGAGGTGTGAGATGACAGAGTTACCATGCTGAGTCAGTCACTGCCATCAAAATCTTATTGTGAAAACACCAAGATCTATGATAAGCTCCAATAATTTTGTCCCTTTAGCTAAGGGAGGTTTTCAAAGTTAGTAGCAACAGACTTCATTAATTTCATCACACTGAGTTTTAATTTTAATGAAAAGAATCTAATGCTCTTAACTATAGACACATGTTTCCCTGTATTGCAAGTCCATGCATTGGAAGGCCACGGTTGGTGGTCAATTCTAAAGCTGTGAATTGCTTATTCTGATTAGGGCACGTATACTCTCAATCACTTAGGATATTTTACTAACCAGAATTAGACAACATCTTTTTTAAAAAAATTGAATAAAACAATGGGTAGCTACATTAAGTGGCAAGAGAAATAAAAACAAAGTCCAAAATCTCAACAAGATCTAAGCAAATGCCCATATTGCTAAAGGGCCATTTTTCTATCCTTGGAAGAACCCTGGCAGGCAGGAGAGGCAAATACTGCTGGGGGGACCAATAGGGCCAGATGGAAGGAGAGAGCTCAAGGGAGAACAGATTTGGGAGAGAAAAGAAGAGGAGACTGACACCATGGCAAAGAGGGAGGCAGGACAGTGATATGAGCTGGGGTGTTCTAACAGGTGTCAGATGACAGTTTGGTGAGAGCCCTTTCCACTAGTAGGTCACTGCCCTGTGCTTCAGTGAGATAATGGAGAAACTGTACAGGATTCAAGGTTCAAGGAGCACTAGAAATACTCCTGTATCTGTAATTGTGAAAAATAGTACTGCAATGAGAAAAGAGTTTAACTTACCCCTCTTAGTACAGATTATGTGAATTTTACCCTGAAAGTAAATGCACATAGGAAAAAAAGTCAGATTTTGCAATCTTAATCAGGGATGTAGATTATAAGGAAATGTCAATGTTTAAATAAAGCAGAAATAAAAAAAGACAGCCGAACCATTCCTTGGGCTAATGATTGAATGTAATGCTTGGTACTAACGAGGTGGGAAAATCTTCATTATGCAATTTGTAAACTTTTGCTTGATGGTCTTTCTTTTTACATTATGAGTAGTTTCATTGGAGAATCTGGGAATCATCTTCAAGCAAACATTAAACAATTCTACTTTATAGCAGAAATGTGAGGGTTGAAGCTGAGGAGTGGGTATCACTAATGTAATGATACCCAAGTTTCTTTTTTTGTTTTTTGGTCTCAGTCTTGGCACAGATTTGAAGAACATCCATTCATTGTGCACTCCTTGTGCAATCATCTTCTTAAAGACTAATATGTGAAGACATGTTTTTCTGAAGATCAGGAAAATTCAGACCAAAAACATGATAACAGTTTCATTTTGAACCAGATCATAGTGAATTGTAAGTTCTTCAGCTCTTAAAATGTTACATGACTTAGAGACATGGGGGTTAAAGCTGAAATCTATCAAAGAGGTCTTGGTGGTCTTCTTCACTTCCAGATCAGAAGAATTACAATCCTATTTAGATGTTTAGGAGTTCATGTGTGCGCGCACGTGTGTGAGTGTGCGTGTCTATGCCCACATGATTTGTCTGATTGTGTGACTGCTTTTGCTAGGTATATTTGGGAATTAAAAACAAGTAGTTCCCAGGCTCCTTATCCTGACAAGTTACGTCTAAGTGGAGTCTTCAGCATGGGTCTCCCTTTGCTGCCCAAATTTTTGCCAAATATGCTGCCCAAATTACCACCCAGGATCACCCCCCTGAGCTACAAGAAACCTTTTCTCTTACTGGCTATTTGACTTCCAGGACACATTGGGACACATTGAATAATGACTATTCTTCTCTCCAGGGCTCAATTTTTTTAGAAGGGAAACCCAGGGAAAGTCTCATGTGGATAGAAAGCCTTGCAGCAGTGGGGGTGTCTTTCAGTATTTATGACTCTCAGATGATACATTAACATTTGCTACTGGAGGGACCCATAAGAAGCACCAAACTTTGGATGTTGCTTTTTGTATTCAGAAGAACAGAAGGCTTTGCTATAAACTGCAAACCTTGGAAGCACGCTAGTGTGATAATACCCGGCCCCACTATGGTCTCATCCTTTTCATCTCTACTGCCAGGATGCATTTAAACCCCGAGGGAAAGAGCTCTTCTATTTTGGGACTGACTCTGCCAGTCATGCCCAATCTGTCCTACACCCACCCATCTGTTTGCAGAAGTCACTCTTGAGAACCCTGTACTATATGTCTTCTTGACCAGTCTGGAAAACCTTCCCTTAGCTGTTCTTGGTTGATTTTCCCTCTGCCAGCAGCACCCCCATCTGAGTACCTAGCTCATATGGTAGGAAACCTTTTCCTTCGGTCATTATCTAGGTTTGGAATGAGCTATTTGCTCTCCTTGCAAATGACACATGGTGTTATTGGAAGTGGAGATTTGCTTTAATGATTTTTGAAGAAATTTAGAATTTGTCATGGGTTGAGGGGGATGCTGATAGGGGCCATTGAGAGTTACTGGGCCATAGAAGCATTACGTTTCCACTAGACATGCATTGAAAGTGGTTTATTAATTCAAATGGGAAAATTCTCAGGTAATTCATGAACAGAATTTGGTGGGACTGAGTATTTTTAATTATGAGCACTGAACATTTCAGTGAATAATTCCTATTGTATTAATTGTATATTTAGTATATATTATATACAGAATTTATTATGTTCATATTTGGGTATGTCCCCGTCTTTCTAATATGTTATAAGTGCTTAATAAAAGTGAGATGCCATGATGATTAAACATTATTATGGTGAATTTATGGGCATAATAGAACAATTTGTCTATTCCACACTATTTTGTGGACAGAGGAATTTGTAACAAGGAACAAAACGGAAGTATTTTCCCACATGCTGTTATAATATTTCAGTTGTGTTGGAATGTATCTCTTTTGTGTTAGAAGTTGTCATTATTGATGAGAATTCAGATGTTTCAGGATGTGACTAAGTGCCTTACCATTACCCCATAACACAGCCAGTAAGTAACTCATTTAATTCCTAAGATCATCAGTAAAGATGACTCTTGAGTGTATATGAGAACTGGAGGCACTAAAAAACATTTAAGACCCATCAATCTGAAAGAGAAGAAACAATGAAAAGAGAAGACAGACAATACAATAGAAATCACATCAGTCACCACATCCACTCTCTGAAATGGAACTTGTCCCCCAAAATAGCCAACTGAAACAAGATATAAGCACCACAGCAGCAAAAACAGAAATGTAGAGTTAACCACACCTAGATAGGCTTCAACATGCCATCTAATATATAATAATATAGTCTTTCTATATGTAGAGCAATTCCAAAAGGAAAACACAGGAAGGAGGAAGAATACAAATACTCAAGCAAGCCCTAAGAAAAATAACTCACCAGCAAAGGATAAACAATCTGCAGAAACCAACATGGATGACATGGAAGAAATGCTTCATATGTCAGACAAAGAATTCAGAATCAACATGATAAAAGCACTCAAAGAGGCCAAGGAAGAGGGGGAAAAAAGGGAAAGCAAGAGGTTAGAAGCTTTCAATGAACTAAAAAAAGTAGCAGAAAAATATAGAAAAGAATGCAGCAAAACGAGCAGTAACATTGATGAATAGAAAAATGAAATTGAAACCCTAAATAAGAAGCTGCAGGAGATACAGTGTATAAGAGGAGCAATAGAAGAGATCAAAAATGCAGGGAAGAGCCAGGAAAGCAGATTAGAAGAAATAGAAGAAAGAATCAGCACACTAGAGGATACAGAAGTACAGAGAATGAAGAAAGAGAAAGAGAGAGAGTATATGAGAGCATATGAGAAGTACCCATAGAAGGACTTTCAGAAAATAGTTAGCTCTTCATGGGTTTTTCTCTGTGACTGGTTACATTGGATGGTAGGCTAAAATAACTTATTTTTAGAATTGGCTTGTCAGTCTTTTTAAAGGCAACAACAAAGCAAATGTTCCCCCAAAGACTGAAGGTTCTAGTAGCTCAAAAATTTATTCAGCTGTGTTTATAATAAATAAGTGCACACCGAGAGAGTAGTACCATGCCATGATAGATTAAGAAGTAGAAATAGTAATAATAATACACCATTACCAAATTAGCAATATGCATTTTGCTTATTGAGTGACTTTTTAAAAAATAATCAAATTATTTATATATAAATTTTGCATCTTTGTAATGCCTGGGATTCACCCCCCCACCCTCCCTCACCATTCCCACTCTGCTCCCCCACCCCAAGTTGTATACTTCAATTTGGTTGTTAGCTTGTTTTGACTTTTCTTCATGACTTTTTGCTTATCGTTCCCACGCCCCATATAATAGTGAAACCATTTGGTGTCTTTTTTCTTTCTGATTTGTTTCTGCTAATACGATTTCTTCTAATCATCTAATTTGTCATTTTTGATTGATGAGTAATATTCCATTGTGTATATATACCACATATTTTTCATCCATTCATCTGTTTTGGGACATTTGGGTTGTTTCCATGTCCTTGCAATTATGAATAGTGATTATTATGAAATTATGAAAAATATTTATTGTAATAAATATCTGAGCATAGGTGTCCCTTTGTACAAGCATTGAGGTCTCCTTTGGGTAGATTCCCAGAAGAGCAGTTGCTGAGTCAAATGGTAGTCCCATTTTCATTAGTTTGAGGGTCCTCCACATTGCTTTCCATAGTGGCTGGATCAGTTTACATTCTCACCAGCAGTGTATGAGTAACTTATTTTATCTTCAAGCTTATTAACACTGTCTAATGAGGTATAGATTTCTCTTTTAGAAAATGTTATTTAGTAATTAAAAGTAAATGAAAGTTGTAAGTTATGGAAACAACTTGCTCGTAACATTTAAAACCACCTACATAAAATACACAGATATAGAGAAGTGAATATTTAAAAAAAGATTTTAAATGTGTGACCAGAAATTATTTCCTTCAATCATTTTCAAAGTATGAGTAATTTCATGATTTTATTGGCCTCTATCTCTTAGGGTTTATGCTCCCAAAATTCTCTAGTTCTGCCTATATTTTTAACAACCATCTTGACTGGGGTTGAAGAAAGCTTAGGAAAGAGGAAGATAGGACCAGGTGGAACTCCCACTTCTCATCTTTAACAGCAACATGGTGTAACAAACCTAGACTTTGAAGTCACACAAACCTGGTCTTCATTTACTTTCCTGCCAATCAATGTCTGTTTGACATTGAGAATGTAATTTACTGTCTAAAGCCTCAGTTTTATCTTCTATAAAATGGGAATGCTGCTACTACTATTAACAGCTATCTTAAGGCGTAGTGGTAAGAATTAAATAAGACAATGTATGTCAAGTGTTAGCACTAGTTTTTGCATATGGATGGGGGCTGTCTATAAATGCCAACTTTAGTTTTCTACTTCCTTTGTATTTTCATTTTTTTCCTTTTGCTTTCTTACCCTGGGAGAGAATTGTGCACTTGAGTAGGTTAGTACAAAATAGTACAAAAAACCCCTGAGGTTCATTTGATCAATCTACTGGACACATGTTAGACCTTACCTCACTTGATCTTTGTAGCATTTAATCTGAGGCTAAAAATGTCCCCATACTCCCAGGAATGGTCTGGGATGCTATAGCAGTGGTAGCAACCACCAGCAGCTTCTAAAATTTTAAATTAACTTACAACAATTAATTTTTAGTGAAAAAACTCCAGAACTGATTTTAATCATCTCTAATGGGTCAGTGACAGCTCACTCCATTGAACATGGCTCTGAAAGCCAAGCTGTCAATGGCAGTCTGCCACTCAGAAGCTCAGACGACTGGCTGTAAACTTGATCTGGGAGCACCAATGTCAACCCACTCTACCTCTGCCACTGGCTCAGATAGAAACAAACTGTTCATGTAAGATTCATATCTCTGTCCTCAGTTAGATTACCAGACCAATATGGTGTGCCCTTGCTTAATAAAACCACGAATTCAGTTTTGTTATTTGTTAAAGATTTTCTCTGATAGTTTTATCTTTTGATCGTTTTACACATAATGCTAAGACTCATCCAGGGTTAGCTCACTGAGACAGTGATGCTGAGATTAGGTGCTTTCTCCTTGTTCTATTCAGTCCTGCTTCAGGTTTTCTAGATGCATGTTCTTGGGGCCCCAAATTCCCTACATAATTTGGTTGATGTCGTCTGCTCTCCTAGGTTGACCCATATTGTTAACGAGCTCTGAGTCTATATCACTAGATAACCATGTTTTAACATATATTTATCTGCATATTGAATATTTCCACATGATGTTATACAGACATCTCAGATTTGATATTTCTCAAACTGAAATTCATCTTAGCACTCAAATCTTTTACTTCTGTGTCCTTTGGCCCATCACCTAACTTCTATCCCAAATATATGGCCTTGCTAGTGCAAACCTATATTCTTAAATTTTATTCTTGCTAAAGTTAAAGAAATATTACCTTTTCCCCATCTATGTACCTGCGCTCTCTTTACAAATTCCACTCTCTTTTTTTTTTTTTTGCTTATATTATGGTAACAGCTCCCTAAATTGTCTCTCTGATTTTAGTCTTGCTCCTTTACAAATCCTACCTCTGGTTAAAGTGATTCGTGGAACTCTAACACTTTTGAATGCTTTGTTATGTGACAACTAAAAGAAAATCCAAGTAGTGATGATTAAAATAATCTAAGTTCATTTTTCTCATATGAGAGTTTGCCTGGAGGTATCAGTTCAGGTCTGGTTCAGTGATTCTGTGAGACCACCAGGGATCATGATTTATTTCTTCTTTGCTCTTGAGAACAAGAATGGATGTCTCACGGTTCTTAGGTGTCATTTACAACTTTATGCCATATGTCTTCTTCAAAGCTTTTATATTTCAAAGTGTTGTGAACTGTCTCTTCTTTTTTCTAGCAAGACTTTCACAGAATGTATACCTGAAAGATTTTCCCTCACAATTCTTCACTTATGTTTAGGCCTCATGTCCCTCTTAGATATCAGATGGGTTAGCAAATGAATGTTGCAATTTTTCCAACCTCTATCATGGGAGGTAGGCAAGGAGGAGAGAGTTTGGGAGCAGATGCTGAGGTGGCTAATTAGCAGTGTCTATTCAAAACTTACAGATGACTCTTTTGACAAAAACTTCTGAAGTGAATTCTTGTTGCTGATAGAACACTGCCTTTTTTTCTTTTTTCGTTTCTTTCTTCTTATTTATTTATTTTTTTTAGTATGTAGATACTTTCATTGACTGGCCCCCTCTCTTATTTTATTTCCTGATTTTTCTCTTTCACTCAGTTTCCACTTTTGTGGAACAGGGAGAAGGAAAAGAACCTGATACACTAGTCATATTATTTGAAGTGACAACGTATTTAGCTAAAGAAACTTTTAATTATTGCTCTGAACAGAGTATATTTTAATGCTTGTTATATTATCCAGTATGTAGGCATGTGAGAGAAGATTAGTAGAGTTGTATAGAAGAAAAAGAAGTTGCATTTTCTTTGCACATTAGGGTATAGTGTGAAAAGTTTGATACACTACTGGAAATAGCTTTGGAAGGCTATGGAAGAAATTTGGGAAATTAGGAAAATGACCTAATGTAACAATTGTTATATTTTGCGATTTAAGACACTGGGAAGAAAGTTTAGGAATTTCCTTTCTGGTAACCACACTTGAAAGAGGGTTGGGGATGGATCCTTGTCTTCCAAAATACTAACAAACAATGATGTAAACCAACATTATCTCAATTTAAAAAGTTTTAAAGGGAAAAAAATAAGAATTTCTTATAATGAAAAAGAGCTATGATTTTGACAGATATATTATCTTTTAAACTTTATTTTACTGTGGTAAGAACTCTTCCCACACTGTGTACTCTCTTAATAAAGTTTAAGTGTCCTGAACATCCTTGCAGACTACAGCTACTGAGCTGTACAGCAAACTCTCAAGTTTCATTCATCTTGCTTTTTTTTTTTTTTTTACAAGGAATAAAGATGTTTTTATTCCATATAGGTTAATATTAGCAACTCATTTCATATCAACATATCATTTCATATTCTGGGTATCAAGAAGAGTGGATATTTTACATTTTTTGCAAGTCACATTCTTTTCTGTCACATTAGAAGAACATTGGATTATCATATTTTCTCCTGCATTTATTCTTTTTATTGGTCAAAAACTATACAGTGTCACTGAAATGTGCAGAATAGCATTTTAGTTACCTTTCAGATAATTGTGAGTATTCAACTTTGTTACACTTGTTAATAGATTGAAACTATGCAAGTGGTGGTTTCCCAATATTTGCAAAGTGAAATCTGAAACAAAATCATTGACTATTTTCTATTCTATTATATTAAATCCACAGGCGTCTTGCATATTAGTTAATCTTGAGCTAATATATTATTTTATTTTTATTATTATTGTTTTTTTAATATTATTTATTTTGTTCTTTAGATCACAACCTCTGTAACTGATTTTTGGGAAACCTTCCCACCCCTCCTCCCTCTGGTGCCCCTTCCATTCTCTCAAACCCCACTCTTTGTTGTTTACTAGTTTTGCTAAGTCCATTAGTCTCTTTCTTTCCTTTGGCAGTGTCCTTTCACTGGGTGAGGTACTTTGTTGTTGGAACCAGGCGAGCCTTGCTGGTAGGTTTTCAGTCTTAAGTTTGCATTGGGCGGCCAGTCTGTTTTCATTTGTGATCTGTCCATGTTTTCTTGCTGCAGGCCATCTTCTCCAATCCCATCTGCTTAACTGAAGCTTATTCCTGGAGATAAGTGACTCTTCATTTCTTTCTCCCTTAGTCCTTTAACAGTTTTAGTAGCCACTGGTTTTGTCCTTAGACAAATAGGCCCACTCACAAGAACTTCATGCTTTTATCAAACGGGTTTGTCATAACCATAGCTGAGTGAACTGAAGGGGTGTCTTCTGACAGGTCAGAGATACAGGACTATTTTGACAACTGTCATAAAACCACCTTGGTTAACACGTTTATATAAAAGTTTTGGTGCTCACTTTAGTATAACAACTTTGATCTTGATAAATGACCCACAATGTTCTTATTTACACACTGGTGCAGTGCAGTGACAGGGTTCAGCCTGTATGTCACTGACTTGGCATATTGTTGGAATTTACACTTGTCTGTAGAGGAAGATGCTCTGATTTGCACCCTTGTCTTTTTTTCTAGCAGATCCTCCTTTGATAACTCTCTACATACAAGAGCCTCCCACATAATTACAAACTCTTTCCAATTATTTTCTTCACTGATCTCCCAACCTAAACTTAATTTTCTAGTTTTCTCTTTTCATATCCATTAAAAATAAAATTGAATTCTTTGTTATCACATCCTTATAATCAAGTTAGTATTATTTCAGATGGGTCTAAGACATATCAATAGATCATTTGTAAAATCATTATTAACGTCAGAGAAGGTCAAGTGCTGAATGTATATTATCTAATAATATAAGTGGACTTAAACAACTTTTGGTCTTTTCTACCCTATATTTGTTTTATATACAAACCACAGGAACAAGCTATGAATAAAGGTCTAAGGCTTATATGTTCAATGGTTTTACACAGAAAGTTTAAAGCATTATGCCAGTGGGAATCTGCTTTTAGTGTAAATTGGAGATTGAAGAACTTAACCCACAAAACAGGCTTTAAATGTTCCCCTCTATTATCACAATGCAATAAAAATGAATTCTACAAAAGAATGCACTTGCCAGAAAGATTCAGGAACAGAGTATGCCTTTTAGACATCGAATCGCACCATTACAGGACGACAAGTAGGGTTAATAAAAAGAATGTGAAGATGGTCAATGATCAAGAATGTAAGTGCTGACATCCAGCTCAGACAGTGAGGACACAGCACAAAGGATGCAAACTCAGGCAGGCTGTGTGTCCTGAAGAAAGGAAGAAGAAGGTATCAGAATCCCAGACATATCTTGTTGAGTTGGTTTTACAATGTGTGTGTTGTAATGTATATACATTTTCGACTAGGGAGTAAAGGCTTAGTCATCTACAAATATTTTGAGAAGAAAAATATGAAAATAATTTTATTTTATAAATATAACTATAATAATAATTTTTATAAATACAATATAAATTTAGTATAAATATACACTTATAGAATAAATTCATTTTATTTCATTTATTACAAACATAGTTTTGTCATTCCAAATGATAAAATCATTTTTTATGAATTTGTTTTTGAATGTGCATAAGTGGAACATCTGGACCTTGGACAAAGAAGATAAAAGGACAAATGTCATCCAGGGTGGGAGGACTCAAGTTGCTGGTTCCTGGCTAGCTGGTTTCCCTCCTCACTATAAAATCACTTTAAAAAAATATTTAATTATGGGGTTTTTACAATGTACAATCGTATGATTGTTGATCCCCATGGGAATACCCTAGTACCCCCTCCCACCTCCCCCCCACCCCCATCTCCCTAGTCTCTCTGCCTCCTTTCTTACAATGTTGTTTGTTCATGATGAGCCTTTTGGTCTTTTCTTTTTCTGGGGCTCTGTACTTATCCTGAGTGAAGGTGTGATTTCTTGGGACACAGTAGACCATGCTACTTAGCTTTCCAGCACGGATTTTGCCTTCATAGGCCAGTCTGAGCCCCTTTGACTTGTATCAATGCCTCTTATTTCTTGGTGACTGTCACCTCTTTTGTTTTCTGTCTCATTTTGTTACTGCTTCACGTTGAGTTTCAGGTTTTTGGCTTAGGGAACCTGACTTCCAACCTTTTATTTTGGTAGAGCAGCTACTTCATGGAGACAGTTATGAAAGGATGGTAGGTCTCTTGGTCTCCTCGTTTTCAGCTCTGCTGTGGGACCGCTGCTATTCTGTAGCTTTCCTCGCTCTCTGCAAAGAGGTGTGCAAATGTCCTTGCTGATGGCGTCTCTGCACCAGGATTTTGGTTCCAGCTCCTCGGTGATGTTGTAGATGTAATTCTGTCTTCTATGCTTGGTCTCATATTCCAGGATCCAATGGTTCTCTCCATGCTCTTTTTGAGTCCTGCCCAGGTACTGTGTGTTTTCAGGGCTTTTATTCTTGTCTCTCACCTCCGCTGTATCTGCGGTTGATTAAATTGTCTGGATTTCCTTATTCCTGGTGAGGGCTAACTGGAATGGAGACAAAGGCGGGGCCGGGGGGGGGGGTCACTGGTAAACTCCCCTTTCCTGCCCCCCCCCACACTATGACCTGCTTCTTCCAGGGCTTGGGTGTGCAGTGGTACCCACCCGCTGGTTGAATTCAGCAATGGCCAGTCCAATTCCGGTTCCACCCAGTCAAGCCAGGAAAACCAGTGGTCATTCGTGCACGTGGAACATGGGGACTCCGCTGCCATCATAGCGTAGCTGGGGTGCCTAAAATCACTTTTTAGTTTTAAAATTATTTTTATTTTTAAGAGACTAGGTCTCTCTTTGTTGCCCATGGTTGTCTCGAACCCACGGACTAAAGTGATCTCCAGCCTCAACCTCAGGTAACTGGGTCACCATGTCCGACTCTAAAATCACTTTTAATACATTCTTTTATCATTGTCAAAAACTCCACAAATTAGAAACCCTTGAAAATAATTGCAGATAAACATTTAAGTCCTACTTGTTACCTGGGACAAGATTCTATTAAATACAATGAGCAGAATAGGAGAGTAACCATCACTAATAGAATGATGCCATGTGTTAGGAAGGTTTATTCTTTCTAGTTATGACTGTTTATGGGACTTGGTAGTTAGGAGGGGAAAAATGGCGCTCTCCTGATGTGCTGCACACTGTGGGGGAAATCTCTGGTAGGTGAGCATATGGGAAGATAGGTGTGTGAGGCCCTTGAAAGGCACAGGAGGTGACTCCTCCTTATCCTGCCTCTGTCTTGTCTTCCACCTTTCTTGGAAGGAATCTGGGACTCACTATTAGTTAATGCATTAAGATTTGTATTGTTACTAAGAGTCTCATAATGCCTTTCTCTAAATTCCAAGCAAACAAGTTTTACTTGTTTCTTTTTCATATCTGCCCTTTAGATCATAGAAAAATAACTCAGTTTGAGTGGTTCAAAAAAGTGAAATTTATTATCAGAGTTTTGCAGATATTTCATTCAAGTTGAAGGGACTGGTGGATTGGTTTCTTCTAAAGTCTCCCTCCATGGCTAGCCAATGCTGGTCTCCTGGGTCTTTGGGTAGATTTGTTCTGAGTGTTTGCTTCTAAATCTCATCATTTTATAGACAAGTTGGAAAAGGGTCTATCTGAATGACTGAACTTTTAATTTACTTTATTCTTAATTATCCTATTCCCAAATATGCTCATATTCTGAGGTTGGCACTTCAATATAGTAATTTGGGACTGGGGCGGGGGGGGGATTCAATCCATAACAGACCACAAATCACACTCAAACTGTTTCTTTCTAGTATTTTCAGCACATTGACAATTTGTGGTGTATGACAGCTCTGGAGACCAATCAGAACATTAACTGGTGGTGATTAGCGGAGGTCCACACTATTCTCATCACCCAGAGGAATGAAACATAAATGATTACTGTGATGTGTGTGAATTTCTCAAAAGGGACAACAATGAACAGAGAGTAGAGGGCAGTTTTTGCCATTTGTTCTCTATTTTGTTTGTGAGCAGTCATCTCACTCAGTTTATGACAATAAAAACATTGACTTGGGAATCATCCATTATGGTAAATTCTTGCAAATGTGCGAAGAATAACATTTCACATATTTCAAAATAAAAGAGAGTTACATAAATGATGGTGATTTTTTTTCTTCTGTAGGAAATACCATTGATGAATAAGACCACTTCAGCATGTTGCACTGCTTGGGAATGGGTAATGAGAATTTGTGATGCAGTGTCTGGGTCTGGTTATACCCTAGCATGCACAATAGAAGCAAAATGTTTTGAATGGAAAACAACCAACAGTACATAAGAGAGAAGACTCCCTCCCTTTTATTTCTACATTACTTTGTAATCCAAACTTAGCCAAACAATGAGGATTGTTTAAATCTTGAAACTAGTGTATTAAATGGCAATAAAAGCAAAAATGGAAAACATTGAACCAACAATTGCATATTAGTGTCTGCTTGCATGCTAAATACCACGCTAAGTGTGTAAAGGATACAAGAAATGTCACTCAAGTAACCTGCTAGTCCTCAGACTTGATGTTTATATTCCCATTGGAGATACAAGATACACATGAGGAAGTTTAAATAGCGGTAACATCCACAGCAGACTACATGTAACTACTGCTGAATGAATGGAATAAAAGTAGAATGGAGAAACTCTGTGGAATATGGGGTTCTTTCTAGTTAGGTAAGCAAAAAGGATTTGAGGAGGGGGAAAATTGAGCCTAATATACAAAGGAGAAATAGAAATGTTTGCAAGAGAGAAAATTAATTTTAAAGGCATTTATTAGGAGAAAAACTGAGACTTATGCCAAATTCTAATAGACTTTAAGTAGAGGTGAATACACTAGGCTGTTTAAGGATTTTATCTGGGCAATGAGAAGTCACTTAATTTTTGATATGAGAATACAATGTGATGAAATTGCTGTTTTAAGAGTTGTTTACATAATTGTAGTAGCTTGTGTGTGAGTGACTAAGAATGTAAGATTCACAAGGTGGTTTAGAAAAAGGAGGGTGGGCTGGAGAGAGACCTGAGTGAAGAATGCAGTGAAGCTGGTAAACACTAGGATGGTAGAAGGCCAGGGAAATGATAGCCCATTGCTTGGCACCAGAACTTGGGGAGTGGCAAGACCCTGAGGGAGTGGAGACATCAGCAATCAGTGATGGTATTAGCCACCTGGGAGTAAAACTGGACTGTCCACCTCCCCCTCCCCCACCCTGAGAGGATGTAGAGTTTCATACATAGGGTTGGCAGGAAGTTTAAGGGAGAATATGTGTGGGCAACTGGAAACCAGGACCTGGGAGGAAAGAGAGCAGAGACACTAGAAAGACTTAGGGAAGGACTATTCTCATAGCAGTAGAAGACAGAACAAGGGGTTGAACAAGGTAGATAAAATAGAATTTGACTTAAGAAAAAAATACATTTTAGTTATTAGCAGAATTTTTCTTCCATGTCAGTATATCAGAAAGGGAGAATGCATGTACACAGACATTTAAATAAAAAATGCAATCTGGAGTCTGATATATGTGGCTTTATTTTATTTTTTTAAATTTTAGTTTTTTAACGGATGGCATAAATATATATATTTACATCATTGTCATACATGTGTCTTTAAAAGGAAATTGTATATGTTGTTTCTATCTGCAAAAAGAAACAAAATTGCTATATATTATACATTATTTTTACTGAGCTATATGTGTGTGTGTGTGTGTGTGTGTACATCATTGACTGTGTAATAGAAGTGTAGGACTTCCCCACTCAGGGTGTTGTTACCAACACATGAGTTTCCTCTATCCAGTCTATTGTGCTCTGCTCTACTTGCCTCTTCCCTTTTCTGCTCTGTAGTCAGCTTTCCAGGGTTCAATCTTAATTTGACTATCTGATCCTTTGTTTGGTCTCTCTAAATTCTACATACAAATGATGCTTTTGGGTATTTGTGTTTCTCCATCTGAGCTATTTCAGTTAGCATAAACCCCTCCAGAATATCTACATTTTTAATAAATCAAATCATAATGTTTTAGTAGGGTGGAGGTGAGATAAACAGATAGATGATAAATCTATGAATTCAGATAAAACAGACATGATACTACCATCACCACTTTCAGTGTGAAGCCGTTATTACAATGGAGCAAGTATTCAATTACACATGATGTTTTTAGGTCCGATTAAAAATGCAGTCTATCTATCTATCTATCTATCTATCTATCTATCTATCTATCTATCTATCTATCTATGTATCTTTTTTTTGAGACTTGGTCTCACTATGGTGCCTGGGATTGGAGTAGTCCCGATCTTGTGAACTCAAGCGATCCCCAGCCTCAGCCTCCCAGGTAGCTGGGATTACAGGTGCCCACCACTACACCTGGCTGCTTTTTCAAGACCAGGTCTCACTTTGTTGCCTGGGGTAGTATTGAACCTGTGAACTCAAGCAATCCCTGACCTCTTAACTCCCAACACTTGGATTACAGGCCCATGCCACCACACCTGGTATAGTTTTTTTTTTTTTTTTTAAAGAAACCAAGTCTGTGTTCAGAAGTCGAATACATGATGTGACTTTTAGTTCACTTAGAATTTGATTTGGAGTTAAATGTAATCCACACTTGCCAGTGTTTTCTGAGAAGATGCAGGCACTGCTGGAGTTGTGGAAGTCTGCGAAGATAAATCACACACTGCTGCCCTCCGTGAGTGAGGGAAATAGTATATATTCATGCATCACCTTCTTAACATAGGCTAAGCACCACGCTTATCTGATCTTCATCATGTGTTATTTTATAAGCCACTGTTGATGAGAGACAGGCACATATTCTAATGATTCTGATACTGGTCAAGGTTTGCAAATAATAAAGGCTGGCAAATCAAACAAGAAAAGTAATTGCAGCTGGGAAGATCCAGGAAAACTCCATATATAGGATGATGTCTAAGCTTGACTTTGACACATAGGAAGGGAAATTAATATTTTGTAACAGGATCATCTAAGTACTATGATGACAAAATCAGTTGCTAGAATACATTTTCAGTCCATTAATGTCAGAGAGGTAAAAATCACTAGGGCATTATTCTTACTTCCTAAATTCTAAATAAATGGCCCAATGCACTGACACATTGAATGAAATGCTTTAATAATTTATGACTCTTTTTTTGTGACGCCTGAGAGGCAGTCGGCTGCTTCAAGATGAAGCTGAACATCTCATTCTCAGCCACCGGCTGCCAGAAACTCATTGAAGTGGATGATGAACGCAAACTTCCTACGTTTTATGAGAAGCGTATGGCCACGGATGTTGCTGCTGATGCTCTGGGTGAAGAATGGAAGGGTTATGTGGTCCGAATCAGTGGTGGAAACAAGCAGGGTTTCCTCACGAAGAGGACTGGTGCAAGGAAACGCCAATCTGTTCGGGGTTGTATTGAGGATGCCAATCGGAGTGTTCTCAACTTGGTCATTGTAAAAAAAAGGGGAAAAAGTCCCTGGTGTGATTCCGTCCTGCGCGGCTGTTCTTACGGACAGTAGTCTTTTATTTCAGCCCGCCTTCTCTCCCACCTAAGTGCGTGCCACCACCCCATGGAAGATTCGATGGACATGGACATGAGCCCCCTGAGGCCGCAGAACTATCTTTTCAGTTGTGAATTAAAGGCCGACAAAGATTATCACTTTAAAGTGGATAATGATGAAAATGAACACCAGTTATCTTTGAGAACGGTCAGTTTAGGGGCTGGTGCAAAGGATGAACTACACATTGTTGAAGCAGAAGCAATGAATTATGAAGGCAGTCCTATTAAAGTCACACTTGCAACTTTGAAAATGTCTGTGCAGCCAATGGTTTCCCTTGGGGGCTTTGAAATCACACCACCTGTGGTCTTACGGTTGAAGTGTGGTTCAGGGCCTGTGCATATTAGTGGACAGCACTTAGTAGCTGTGGAAGAAGATGCAGAATCAGAAGATGAAGAGGAGGAGGATGTGAAACTCCTAAGTATATCTGGGAAGCGTTCTGCACCTGGAGGTGGTAGCAAGGTTCCACAGAAAAAAGTAAAACTTGCTGCTGAGGAAGATGATGATGACGATGACGATGATGATGACGATGATGATGATGATGATGATTTTGATGATGATGAAGCTGAAGAAAAAGCACCAGTAAAGAAATCTATACGAGATACTCCAGCCAAAAATGCACAGAAGTCAAACCAGAATGGAAAAGACTCAAAACCATCAACACCTAGATCAAAAGATCAAGAATCCTTCAAAAAACAGGAAAAAACTCCAAAAACACCAAAAGGACCTAGTTCTGTAGAAGACATTAAAGCAAAAATGCAAGCAAGTATAGAAAAAGGTGGTTCACTTCCCAAAGTGGAAGCCAAATTCATCAATTATGTGAAGAATTGCTTCCGGATGACTGATCAGGAGGCTATTCAAGATCTCTGGCAGTGGAGGAAGTCTCTTTAAGAAAATAGTTCCGTTTGTTAAAATTTTCCGTCTTACTTCATTTCTGTAACAGTTGATATCTGGCTCTCTTTTTTATAGTGCAGAGTGAGAAATTTCCCTACCGTGTCTGATAAATGTTGTCCAGGTTTCATTGCCAAGAATGTGTTGTCCAAAATGCCTGTTTAGTTTTTAAAGATGGAACTCCACCCTTTACTTGGTTTTAAGTATGTATGGAATGTTATGATAGGACATAGTAATAGTGGTGGTCAGACAAATGGAAATGGTGGGGAGACAAAAATATACATGTGAAATAAACTCAGTATTTAAAAAAAAAAAGGGGGGGGAAAGGATATTCCTGGACTCACGGATACTATTGGCCATCGCCGACTGGGGCCCAAAAGAGCTAGCAGAATCCAAAAACTTTTCAGTCTTGCTAAAGAAGATTGATGTGCGCCATTATGTTGTGAGGAAGCCCCTTAACAAGGAAGGTTAGAAACCCAGGACCAAAGCACCCAAGATTCAGCATCTTGTTACTTCTGCAACACAAACGTCGACGTACTACTCTGAAGAAACAGCGTACTAAGAACAAGGAAGAAACTGCTGAGTATGCTAAACTTTGGCTAAGAGAATGAAGGAGGCCAAAGAAAAATGCCAGGAACAGATTGCCAAGAGACGGAGGCTGTCATCTTTGAGGGCTTCCACCTCCAAGTCTGAGTCCAGTCAAAAATGAGATTTTCTAAAAAATAACAAATAAGACCAGACATCAAAAAAAAAATTTATGTGCAGATAAGAAATAAAACTAGATTTTTCAGTGATTCAGAGATTCTTTGATATGTGGGTAGCTGCCTGTAGTTGGAATGATGGCTAAATTCTATGTATCAGTTTGACTGAGGTTAGCATGCCCAGTTTGTCAACTGTTAGTATAGTATAGTTATGGCTCTGAAAATGTTTTGTAGATGAGTTGGGGGTTACCCTTTAAAAAGGTGGGTCTCATCAAATCAGTTGATGATCTCTTCTTTCTTTTCCTCCCTTTCCCTGTCCCCTCCTGCTGCTGTCTCTAGTTCTCTTGGATCTCCTTGTGCTCAAGTGACTCATTAACTCCTATTATCCATTGAGCCACCCTCTTTGGGTAGAACCTTTCCAAAGAGAGGGGTCTTCTCCTTTCCATGTATCCTTCCATAACGGAGCAGTCACTTCCAGGTTAAGAATGTTCTCAAGGTTCAGATTCCAGACTGAGTTTGGAGACTTACATTTCCTTTGTTTTGCAGCCTGTACATCTGAATCTAAGATTACCTAAGATTTCTTTACTTTGGGAGTTATAAAATAAAACTGCTGGCTTGTTTCATACTTACCTCCTTTTTCTGTTCCCTACCAGTTAGAACAGGAAGATGTGGTATAGACTGGTGTCAATTGATTGGAACGTTACCTTCAAACACTATGAATATCAACCAATCATTGTATGAAAAAACCTAATGCTCGCTGTAAATTTTTTAAATAAAATGTATTTATTTTTTAATCAGAAAAAATTAATTTTGTGTCAGTGTATGTTAGTCAGATTTATTAGTTTTCTTTTGCTAGTATAGCAAAATTACTATGAACTTAGTTCCTTAAAAGCAACAGAAACTAATTATCTCACAATTCTGTAGGTTAGAAGTCTTAGTTAGCTTAGATAACTTCTCTGCTCCTGGTTTTACATGGCTGAAATTATGGTATTAGCAGACTGTGTTTATTTCTGGATGCTCTGGAGATAACTGCAAAAACAAACTGAATGAGAAGTAATTTATTTAAGCTGCTCACAGAGTTAGTTCCTTGCTGTTTAGAATGGAGACCTCTCTGGCCTTACTGACTGAAGGGTCATTTCAATCTTGGGGTCTAGGAGTGTGCCACCCACACACCTTAGCTCATGGGTTCCAATGCATCTTCAGAAGGCAGTAAGACTGGACTGAGTCCTCCTAAGCTTTGTATCTCTCTTCCCTGTCTTTCTGCTTATCCCTCTGTTGTCTTTTGCCTTAAATCTTTTGTTATTAAGGGTTCATGTATTACATAATGTCCACTTACATGATCATTTTAGTTTAATGTCAACTGACTAGTGACTTTAATCTCTATTTGCAAGATCCTTCCACACCAGTGACAGTTTTTGAATAAGTAGGGTGAGGAATCTTGGGGATTTTTAAAAAAATTCTGGCTATCACACAAGGGAACCATTTCTTCCTTGTTGTAAACTGTAGAGTTCTAATCCTGTTTGACCTTCCCTGTTACCTGGCATTTGCCATGATTAGTATTTGCCAAGTAGTAGTTTTAGGAAAGTATCAGAAACCACAAAGAATTTTTGCTCCTTCAGTTTACTGGAAGACTTCTTAGCTGAGAAGAACTAGACTTAGTTTCAAATTAGACATGTTCCAATATTTTCATACTCTTTCAAAGACTACAACTAACTCTGTAGCCATCTCTCTCTTAATCCACCATTTGGTCTTATTATTGGGTATAGCTCTGACTGAATGTCCTGTCCAAACACTGGGGCATTCTGTCTTAGTTGTTGTTGGCACTTTGAGAATATCCTTAACTGATGTCTTTGCCTCTAACACATGACATTTTCCCCAAGTCCATTTTATCCTTGGTCTCCTCCTGTTCATTGAGTGGCACTATTCTTTCAAGGAGATTGTCTACTCCAAAGATGTTCTTCCATCACATAAACTTGGATGATTTCCTATTTCTACAGTCTATCTACCTTCTCCCACCAGTGCCAAGTCCTCTTCAAGTGCTATACCAGCTTAGAAGAGGGGCTTGTGCCAGGGAGTCATTGCATGCCATGCACACCAGTGCAGACACAACTAAGATACTATTAAGAAGGAAGGAGGAATTCCAGTTATGAAGGCTCAGATAAAAGACATCACTGAGGACACCTGGTGCAGAAAAACAAAACAGGCTCAGTGATGACTTATATGGATTCCTTTAATCTGGTATTTGCTATGAATTCCAATGTAGTCTTTTATTCCCCCTGTGAAATCTATGTGTCTGCTGGACAACACAGCCTGCCTCCAGATTAAGATGTTCTACGGGCTCATGGGAACAGACTGACCAAAGTAACTCCATCTTGTTAAAAACCTCCATTTTAAAGCCGGTGCCCTTTCCCTGCCCTCAGTGGGAAGTACCCACCACAGTCAGCTGGTCTGACCCCTATTTCTGCCTCCCCTTATTCCTGATTGCTCCGACAACCATCTTGTTCACCTGATGGATGATGGATGCCAGCATTGTCCACCTGATGGATGATGAATGTTGGCATTATTGGAAACCTGTAGTTATGGAAGCATGTCCTGAAGTTATGGGAACATGTCCCATAGTTAACATGGGAACATGTCCATAGTTATGGGAATATGTCCTACACCTGCTTGCTTGCTTCACCATAGGGGCAATGGTGGTTTTACCTTATAAAAAGTTGTAACGGAAACTGCTCTGGGTCTTTCTTGCCAAGCTGACTTGGGGACCCTGGTGCACTGTAATAAACTTGCAGTCTTAAACTTCAGTCGGAATCTCTGTGTCTTGTTGAGTGGCCCATGAATCACAACACATATGTGGAAGAGTCAGTGGGCTTAGATTCACTTTCTTGGTCCTATTCTTACATTTTGTGGATTTTTTTTCAACATCTCTCAGCAAGTGTGCTACTATCAGGAAGATTTTATGCATCCATGTGTTCTTCTAAAATTGTATAATAGGTCTCATCTCATTGCAATTTTTTCTCATAATTTTTAAAACATTTCTTATGTTTTCTTTCTGCAGTTTAGTCTGACACCTCTCACAATTCAAGCAACATTCACAACATCAAATTTTGACACCAAAACAGCAGGAAAATTTACCAATGGAGATATTGAAGGGGGTTCTGGAATAGCAATGCTTACTCGTACGACTAATTGCATGGTTGACAAGGACACTCCAGACAGTAATTGTTTACTTGTGGGCATGTTTTTATTTTTCCATTAGCTTATTCAGCAAAGAGCTACTGAGTGCTGCTCTGCAAGAGGCCCAAGAGGCGCAACGTAGAGGTTAGGGCTCCACAGTTACGCAATGAGTAACCCCTGCTGTTGTAGAACCTGTTATCTGGGGAGGGAAGTAAGCATGAGATGGCTAATCATACAAGTAATTCAAGCTGCGTGTGATGTATGCTGCGAACAATAAATCCAGTCATTCTGACAGTGTGTGATTGCAGCTAACTCATCAAGGATCCAGCTTTCAGGGATTTTCTGATGATCTTCACGCTGGCTCTGAAGGGTCCTGAGAACAAGTTGTTCTGGCAGGTTGAGTGTAGGGTGAATGATTTGGTTAGACATTTTTCTGTCATTGGGGTCTATGACCAGCACCTGTGGTACTGTGTGTGCCCCACACCTCCCCCACGATTGTACATACCTAGCCCCCTGGCACATGTGTGAGTGGGATCACCCGGTCCTTGTAAGAAAGGATAAAAGGGCTGTGTCACCCTGGGGGGAAGAGAGCATGTGAAAGGAGATGGGGGTGGGGGGAAGTGGGAGACTTGCTTGCCTTCCAACCCTCCTGCTAATCTGCCTCCTTGCACACCAGCCTCCCTGCCTGGTATGCCTGTGTGTCTGGTTTCCTGAGAGCATTAAGACCTGTAAAATCCATCAAGGGTGCTGATTCTTTTTCAGCTGCAAGAACCAATGAATCTACCTGGATTTGGGATACTTGCAAAACTTGAGACAGAGAAAAGGTGCCAGCTGGAAGCTGTTCTTTTGTAAAGGTGCTGCGACTGGACAGTGACAGAGTGAGTTTGAAAAACAAACAAGTAAAATAACTAGAAGCACTACACACCTGTTGGAAAGGCTGGACAGTGAAACACTGACAATAGGTGGCTACTGATAAGGATGTGGCGCCACGGGGTGCTCAGTGCCCATTCACTGCTGGGGGTGCAGGATTGTGGGGTCACTCTGAAAGGTTGTCTCTTAGAAAACTAGGCATTCTTACTAGATGATGCAATAATCCTGCTCCTCAGTATTTCCCTGAAGAAGCTGAAAATATAAAATCCTGCACACAGGTGTTTAAGACATTTTATACATAATTGCTACAAATTAGAAGCATCCAAGATTTCCTCAGTAAGTGAATGGAGAAGTCAGGGTGGATTCAGGCTGTGGAATTATTCAGGGATAGAAAGAAATAAGTTATCAGAGCCATGAGCCATGAAAATACATGGAGAGATGGTAAATAGATATCAATAGGTGAAGAAGCCGACTTGAGAAAGGCTATACTCTCTGATCCTAACGATTTTCTGGAAAAGGCAAAACTATGGAGATAATTCAAAACAATCAGTAGTTTGAGGAGGTTAGTAAGAAGGGGAGGATGACTAGGTAAAACACAGCAATCTTAGGATGGTGAAACTACTCAATATGATGCCTAATATTAGATATGTATGGTCATATATTTGCCCAAAGCCTAAAAATGTGCAATACTAAGAGTGAACCCTAACATAAACTATGAACTTTGGATCACTTTGAGGAGGCAATATGGGTTCATCAATTGTATCAAGGTACCACTCTGATGAAGGTGCTGGGAATGAGGGAAGCTGTGCTTGTGTGGTGGTGAGGGCATGGGGGGAGGAAGAAAGGGTATATGTAAACTCTCTGTACCATCTGTTCAGTTTTGCTGTGAACCTAAAACTATTCTTAAAAATAAAATTTTCAAGACAAAACAAGAACTAGGAGTTCAGGCAGAGTTGGGGTGCTGAGACCAAGTTGCAGAACAGCTCATTAATGTACAAAGGTGACCCTTGCAGTCACACTTTCATTTTCTACTTCTTAGTTTGTTCTTCCTTTCAGCTCCTCCTGAATATGGTTTAAGATGGTAACAATTTAATTTATGAACACACCATATAAATAGTAAGAGGAAACTGAGTGAGGAAACAGCTAGAATAATTTAGACAGGTATTCTTAAAAACCAGGCATTCCTCCCCTGCTACTTCCCTTCCTCTGCCAAGTGCTAAGATGACATGAACATGCACATTCTGGGTCTGGTCAAGCAGTACGTATGCAGAGACACAAAAGTTATCCAAGTGTTGGTTTTCTGACGTATCATCCTGGGCAGAAGCAGTCCCATCTTAGGCCTGATTTATTTCAAGCCTTGCTAATAATTGTTATTATCTCCCTAGCACCCTGTATTCTCTCAAATGTTTTAAATGCACGTGGGCAAGTCATTGACCAGCTAACAGATGGTCTCTCCTACTGAATGACAAAAGAGAAGAGAAGAACATATACTTTTCCCCTGAGGGTAATTATGTGCAATCTTTAACTCCAGCTTTCTTTCTTTTCTTTTCTTTTTTTTTTGATGAATGAAATTAACTACTTCATTTGAAATATCAGCCAATTTTTTAAAAGCTGATCACAATCACACTCTGCCCTGCAAATACAATTTCCTTCATAAATAGGTAGCGGAACAAATAAAGTTTTGAATTATAAGACCAATTAGTGGTTACCAGAAAGGAAGAGGGAAAAGATATGGGTAAATCAGGACAAAGGGGACAACTGTATGGTAAAGGATAGGACTGAACTTTTATCAGGGAACTTAAGTTAGAAAATACACATCTTGACTTTAAGGAAGCAGACCTAGGCAGCATACCTGCAATGTTATGTAAAAACAAACAAACAAACAAAGTCTAATTTTAAAAAGTTTGTCTGAAATAAATTTATTGACTGCTGCAGTTCTTAACACTGCCAGGGTTTATCTGAGAACATGTACTATTTGTCCAGCTCCATTTTCTCCAACCCAGGAAGCACAACAAAAAGTAAGTTGTTGAACAGAAAACGATAATTTCAACATCAAAAAGCACATAATGTTAAATATTCTTTATTATGTGCAGTTTATTCACATACAGCATTTCATATGAGGAGTGAACATTTAGGTGAGAACATTTGGCTAATTTATTCCTAGCAGCTTTCTTTACCTTTATATGTCCTTCAAATCCTCTTCATATCCACAATCATACCTTAAGTTATTCCTTCATTGAATACATGTATTTTTAACAATACAACCTGCTGGGTGCTGGCATACAGCAGTAAAAAGACAGGGACAGATTCTGTTGACATGGGACTAATGATCAGTTGTGAAAGGAAAACATTAAACAATCCTTAAATGGTTGGAAAGTATTAGCTCAAGGAGCTGGGGATGGTGGTCTGTGCCTATAATCCAAGCTCTGGGAGGCCAAGAGGACAGGGATCATTTGAATTTGTGGATTTGAGACTACCCCTGGCAACATAGCGAAACCCGGTTCTTGAAAATGCATCTGGGCATGATGGTGGGCACCTGTAATCCCAGCTGCTTGGGAGGCTGAGGCTGGGAATCGCTTGAGTCTGTGGGATCGGGACTACCCTGGGCACCATAGCAAAACCTAGTCTCAAAAAACAAAAATATTAGTGCAAGGAAAGTTTGGGAGTATAATGCCATGTGTCAGAGAGAGTGTATCAGGCAGGGTCCCCTCAGGATTCATTCAAAAGGACCAGACAAACTTCAGAGGCTCAGAAGAATGATGGGGCCTAGCAATGGTGTCCAGATATGTGGGGACTGGGCTTGCCATTCGTCCCTTTCCTACAAAGAATAGGCAGCACCATTAAGAAGAAGACACAGCTACTCCTAGAACTACAGAGCAAAGTAGGGGGAGAGTAAGGGTAGAAATATCCCCAGGCTCTCTCTTCGCAGCCTCTGTCCACATAAGTACTTCCAATTGGCCATTCCAGCCAGAACTCAGAGGTTCCGGGGGCCCAGGAACCTCAGAGAGGCAGCTGGTTTATATCAGCCTCCAGAGCACAGAGAGGGTAGGAAGGAAGAAAGAATTGGAGAGGAAAAAGAAGAAATGGGGAATGACCATTATAAAGAGCCTAAGGAAGAAATGGGGTAAGTTGAATGAAGGACAAATAAGAATTAGTTATGCTAGGAATAGGGGGAAGGGTGTTCTAAACACTGGAAATAGCTTGATTGAATGTTTGACATGAGAAAGCAGGGCCTATGGAAGGCCCTGAAAACATAGCATAAAGTTGGTGTGAAAAGAGTCAGGAAAACTGTGACATGAAATGAAGTCTCTGAATGATTCAGGATTTTAGCCTGAGGGTAGCAGAAAACCACAGAAGGTTTTGCTGAGAAAATGACCTGAGCCAATTTCACATTTTTGTTCCTCTGTGGAGAAGAATGTGAAGGAGCTAAGAATGGATAAAAGCAATTCAGCTAGAAACCTGTGAGAACTACAGGTGACTGAGGGATCAAATGAATTGGTAGCATTGAGAGATATTAAATGGGAAGATCACCAGGACTTGAGGACTGAGTAGGATTGGATAGTCAACGATGATCCCTGAAGTGGTATATGTGATGATGCCATTTACTGAAATAGAAAACAATGGGAAGTAACTTGGGAGTTGGAACTGAGTCTGTATTGCTTATGGGTGGAGAACCCCCTGTGGGAAATTACATGTGAGTCTCTGCACCCCAGACAGTGCCACCTGGGCTGAGCTGGAGATGCTAATTTGGGTGTCACTGGTAGGTGGAACGAAGATCATTGTAAAGAGTGTGAATAAGAGGACTCAGGAGAGAGAGTTGAGTGAAGGAATGAGAATGGAGCCTGCAGGATGGCCACTTGGAAAGATTCTCTTGTAAAGAGTCTCTTTAGGAGACAAGAAGCATCAAAGGAGAGGCAAAACCAAGAACATGGTTGCAAGACATGGGGAACAGAGCTTTGCAGGAAAGGAGCAGCCCACAGGTCCTGATGAACTTCACATGGTACAACTGCAGTGAGCTCCTCTGTCTATCCCATCCGCAGGTCCTTTTCTCTGGTTCTGACAGAAACAGAAATGCAGGAATCGTCTTTTGCACATTTTGGTTTTATTCTTGACTTTCTCTTCTCGGAGACTTGCACATACATGAAGTCACAAATGGAAAATCTTCAAGATTGCAATTTTTCCACTAGTTATTTCTCTTCGACTTCCTTAAAAGTATCATAAATAGAGGATAAATATAGGTCTAGAATAAAAACATTGAAAGCATTTTTATTTTCTTCATTGCAAGATTAAATGAAGGTGAGCATCAAACTAAAAGCAGGTGTGAAATCTGGAGGCACTCTGGTTTTTATAAAAAGATACTTTCATCTTCTGAATGAGAGGATGAAAAAACTTAGGACTAACACCAAAGCTTAATAGAGTAACTGACCTTCAAAAATGATTTCCCTTCCACCCAAAATAAGCTCTTAAACCAGAGTGAGAGCAGTACTGGGAAAATCAGAGACACCTGACATGCAGAGAGGCGATGGATGACCCCAAATATTTTCATGGTTTCCCAGACTCCTTGACTTGCCTGAGCCCAAAAGTGCCTCAGACATTCCTGTTTCTATTTGTTCTGAGAAGAATCTTTACGTGTCTATACAGTCAACATAGTCACAGGATTTGAGACCCAGAAAAGGAGGAGCTCATGGCTGCTGGAAAACGCATCTGTAGAACTTTCTAAGCAGAGCACACTCCTTCCCCCAGGAACCTTTCAGCTGTTGCCCAGGAAAGGGAGGCTAGGGCGTTCCAGAGAAGAAACTGAGATTTTCCTGAGCTCTTTGGATCTTGCTTCCTCTGAAATTGCTTGTCCCAGCATCAAAAGTTCAGATGCAGAGCAGCCCCCAGACTTGTGTTCACAGCTGGAGCCCCGGATGGCTGATCTCTGCCACAGAAACCAGATATTGGGCACCAGCACCCTGGGACCTGCTGCATCTATGGGGATTTAGGCAGTGGTGGCCTTGGAGCTGGAGTTGTGGCAGCCCTGGAGATGGAGCACAGCCTGAGGAGGCCAGAGTTGAATCCTGTGCTGGATGCTTTCAGGGGGCACATGGTTGAGGGGTACCTGGGAGGGGCCTGGCACCTCTGCTGGTTCTGCTGGCAGATCATCTCAACGTAAGGCAAGTGAGCCTGGTGCAAAGCAAATAGGAGGAAGCTGTTCCTGAGGAAGATGTGGATGAAGAACTGAGGCAGGATTGTGCAGGGGTGCGATGTGAGAACTGAGCAGCTACTGCCACAAGCAGAGTGGGTGACATCCTGGCACACTCCCAGGACCCACCTTCTGTTCATCTTTCTTTGCACTGGGGTCAGACAAGAGGGAACCCGGAAGTCCTGTGACCGTTCACCTGATCCCACACAGGTACTGGGGCTCTGTCTGTCTTTCTTGCATTTGTTCAGCTCACAATTGCTAAAATAGGCTCCGCCCAAGGTTTAGCAGTGGAGTATGCACACTAGACGTATGTGACTTTTTTTTCCGGGCAGCTCACAATCTGTGCAAACCATGTTCAGACGGGCAATGGGTTGGTTCCAACTTCCCTGACAGGCTGACTAAGGTTTTCTCAAGCCTGCGGTTTGTAGTCTCTGCACACTCTACTTTCTCCCCTTCCTTTCCTCTGTAATATGTTACACATCTCAACCCCTTAAAAAAAATCTGCTTCAGGAACCCAGTGATAAGAGAATTTATGTTCAAGATTAATGCAAATGATTTCAATAACTATAAATGCCCCAATTCTATGTAAATGCTGTATATTTTCAAATCATTAGCAATCCTTTTAGGACATACCTCAGTTTTATTCAGAGATTTTATTAATCATGATGCTCTGCTTACAAATCCTGTGTTGCGATGGAATAAAAGATCAGTCTATAGTTTGGAGTGTGTTTTTAGTGTGTTTTTGCTAGAACATTTTCCTTTGAACATTTCCCTTTGATACAGTCACTTCTTTAACTTTATTTTGAAATATTTCTATGGGGGAGGGGTAGGTTTACTTTGTAGTGACCCATTCAAGCTTCAGTCCACAAGCTGTGACATGATGCTCCCTCAGGTGTTTGTTGTCCTGTGTGGAGACTTTTGCTATGAGGTCTTTGGAATGTCAGAGTTTCCAGTCAACAAACATCTCTCTGAAGCTTCTTTTGAACATTTTCACAGCACTGTTTTCCTCTCAAAGATCTCTATGGTTGGCTAGATAATTTTTGCTACATCTTCTCACAGCTTAAGGATGACAGTGAACAATGCAAAATTTTAAACTTCATTTGGCAATAATTTCACACTAAGAAAAGTTGCAAGAATAAGAACAGCACAAAGAACACCCATGTAGCTTCTACCTATTTTACTTCATTTGCTTTATCATTGGTTTGATGCTCACATAAATTGAATCTACAGCCAGCAACTCCATGATATTAAATAATAATACCACATTTTAAAACAGCATATCTTCACATTTCAGTTTATCTTTTGATATCGCTATAGTATTTTCACCTGGTACAGATCAAGCATAAGGTCATAAATGATATTTCATTGCCATTTCTCTTAAATTGGGATATTTCCACAGTCTTTTTAGTAGAACATTCTTTATCTTAACTTGTCTGATACTTTTTCACATAGTCAGGTCACTCAGAACTCACCAGTTCCATGACCATTACTCAGAGTCAGGAAGGCTTGGTCTCTTGCCTAGATTGCAAATTAGCCTCCTTTTGGTCCCCTTGCTTCTAACCTTGTTCCTTTCAGTCTATTCTGAAAACAGTTGCCAGGAGGATTCCCGTAAAAAGATGAATTGTATCCTGTCACAATTCTGCTTTAAATCCTTCAATGGTTGCCTTAAGTATAAAGAATAATATTCTTCTAATGTTCCTGAGTGCTTCCATTGTATGGTTCCACCTTATAATCTAGTCTCACTCACTTCCCTGCTGTTTCCAACCTCACCAAGTATGTTGCTTCTATAAAGTCTTTGCTCTTCCTTTCATCTGTGGCATTCTTAATCAGGTGTTTTACTGTCTACATCTCATATCAAAGCTCTAAGGACTCAAAAATAACTTACTTGTGATATATTTCTTGGTTAACTTTTATAATACATCATACCCCTTCACTGCTCTCTAGTTACCATGTCTTCTTTCACTGCTTTATTCATTTCTAGGACACTTATCTGCATTCTAGAATACCACATGTATCTATTTTTTATATTTATTTAATAAATATAAGCCCCTTTCAAACTTCTTGTGTGATGTATATTGTGTATCCTCAGTACTTGAAAGAATGCCTAGCATGTTTTCAGTACTCAACTAAGGGAATGAGACATTCCCCATGAAAGTAATTGAGTCTAGAACCTGTAAAAGTAAATTCTAGTACTAGAAGTGTAACTAAGGGATAAGGGAAGGAATTTTCTGTATGTCTAATAAATAGAAACATGCTAAGAAATACCAAGGAAACTACTTTATGAGATGGGTGATTATAAAATTTTATTCAAAATTTTATAAAATTTTATTCAAAATATTTTAATTTTAGAAATTTTAGCAGGTTTTCCTCATAACTCTGGAATTCCTAGGTAATGATAAGTCCAATGAGAGGATTAGGAACCAGTTCTCCATATTTCAAAGGAGTGGCTTTAAATCTCTTTAAGTAGCTGTAACAACTTTTTCATGAGTTTGGGTGCTTGGTGGTAAAGCAGCCAGCACTGAAAGTGCCAATGGCAAGTCCTCCCCACAGCAACTTGGTGTAGAGTAGAAGGCAAGTGGCAGGGAGATCAGGATAATGGAGCTCTGTTCTCACCCTTCAGAATCGCTGGAAAGAGAAACTGGTTCTGCTAATAGACTTTCCAGTTTCCACAGAGTTCTAGTTCATCGATAGCAGGCAATAAGAGGTCAATCATTATTCAGTTTAGAATTCTAAAAATGTTTTTGTTCATAGGTTTTATTGTACAACAGTAGAATTCAGAGTAACTTGCTCTATTCAAGGAGCTCTTTATTTTTTTAAATTTAATTTTTATGTAGAAAATTTTTAACCCAAAATTAGAGAACAATATAATGAACCACCATGAACTCATCTTTTAGTTTCAATAATTGCCTTGCATTGCCATTCTCAGCACCCAGATGTCTTAAGACATCTGTACTCTATACTTAATATGACTGTACATTTCTGTAAATAGTTGATTACATCCCGACAAAACAAGGCACCACTCCCAAAAGAAAAGTCAGCTGTTATAAAAGAAATAATTAGTCCACTCATTGTGATACACTTGCTTTATTTAAAACAATCTTGCTAGTTACATATAAATCTTTAGAATCTTAAAGGGAGATCATCTTATGGCATTTTAGTAATTTGTGAAGCAATTATTTCCAGACTTAGGTAGTCAAATGGCTACTTATTTCTCTATAACAGTCAATTTTTAAATAACATTTACAGCATTGTAAATTGGCATAAAGGTAGATCTATTTTCAGAAAATAATAGGGATATTCATTTTTAAGTCCTAATAATTAGCAAAATATATTTTGTTATAGTTTATAAATATTGTTTATATGACAAGGTAAAGATATTTTTGACTCTAAGAGGTTCAAAGCAGGAGGGAGAAATTTTGATTATAAATTATTTACACGTAACTCATGCTCACATGTTTTGATAATACAAATGTATGAATAAAGACACAATTTATCTGTTGTAATGACATAGAAATTTGTGAAGATAGGACACTTATGAACAAAGACTGAAATGTTAATTAAACAGTATAAAAGATACCAAGTTATGTAAATGTAGATACTGTAAAAGGAAATGGAATACTTTTTAAAAATTATCAAGGATATATATCTAGTTCTGAAATTCTATGGTAGTATCCTTGCGTTTTCTGGACATGGTTTATCCCTGAGACCTTTACTTCCACAAAAACCCAAAGTTTAATTCTATTTCCAAAAAGGAACTTTTTATAGTAAAATTTATCAAATTTTGACAGGAAAGGTTGTAACAGAAAAAAATCCAGAGATTTTCCTGTGGTGCTTGAAGTTAAATGAAGAGATTCATAATCTTTCAGACAAATATATTCTTTGATTTGGGGAGTTTAGGCTTATTAGACTTACCAACATATGGTGTTGTTGGAAACTTACCAGGCTAGAGTGGGCACATCTGAATTTCAGCCCCGCTGTGGGAACTTAATTGTATTTGATTGTATAAGATCCAACGGTTTTTAAAATCCTGTTTTATTTCTAAGAAATTTTGAGCTCCTCTAACAAGATTTTGTCAGATTTCTCTTGCTTTTCTTCCCCCAAGTCACTTTTTTCTTATATTTTCTGTCACTAGGACCTTACAGAAAGCTCTTAGGAAACTATGAAATGATTTTTAAACAGTAATCCAGAATGTCCAAAACTGTTATTTACACATGTTATTTACACATACTTTTTCACAGGAAAATTGTAAAAGGAGACTGAATACTTTTAAAAATTTTCAAAGATGTATATCTACTTTCAAAATTCTATGGTAGTATCCTTGGATTTCCTGAACATGGTTTATCCCTGAGAACTTCACTTCCATGAAAACCTAAAGTTTAACTATATTTCCAAGATGAAACAATGAAAATGTTTACATTCTCTGAAGAAAAAAGGAAAAAAAAAATAAAGCAAAATGATTTGATTTTTCTGCTTTTGTACAGCTTTTCACACTGACTTGATTGGAAGAGTCAGGATTTTGAACAAAGAGCAACCTGATGTACATAAAATCTAATCTAACACTAAAATCTAAGTGTTTTGAAATCTGACCCCAACAGAAAAAAGTGGTAGATATCCAGAGACCTTTGCCCAAATTCTGTAGAGAATTGAAAATGATATATAAATAGTGGTCTAAGTGTTTCTGGTATGACTGAGTAAGTTCCTACAAGGCTGAGTGAGCACCCCACATATAGCAACTGTAAACTCTGGGGAAACATAGAGTTCAATCATATGAAGATCCTGGAAAACAAACAAAACAGATTCTGGAAGGAAGTTGGTATTGGGGCAGAAAAGAACGATATGAAGAGTTCCCTGTATTTTATGGATTTTATATTGAGGACAGACTATATGTGATGTGAGTAAAATGTTAACAGAACATTTGTAGTATTTTTGCTTACCAAAAGATTTAAGAGTGACTGAAGTCAGTGCAAAGTGAGAGTAGAATTGCAGAAAGGTGAGAACCAGAGAGAGAAGAAGCACAATTTTTGTGTATATCTTTACACAAATCTCTGTCTGAATCATATACATAAGTGATAAACTGCAGGCAGCCTCTTAAGGATTAAAAAATGAACTAAAAACTAAGATTTGAACTTTTTCTCAAGACAGAACTTAGTTTTAGTTCAACTAAGTTAAGTGACTTCTTCTAAACCAATAAAACAAAACAAAACAAACAAACAAACAAACAAACAAAGTCAGAGGAGTATAGAACTCAGCGTCACCAAAATTTAATATTCATGGTGTTAGGCTACAATTCAAAAGTTCACATGAAAGAAGAAAAAAATTGCGTACCACTCTCAAATGAAAAGAAATTGATGGATGCTGATCCTGATGTTGAAAATAACAAATCAGGATTTTATAGCAGCTTTTATAACTATGCTCAGTAACATAAGAAGAAATCGCTGAAATCATTGAAGGGGTAAGGTCTCAACAGTGATAAAAAGTTCTATGCAAAGAATCAAATGAAAATTTTCAAAATTTTCAAAATGAAAAAATAGATCTAAATAGTCTTAGAAGTATGACTCTGACAGAAGAAAGAGTTGGTGGCTTAAAAAAATAGATCAATGGAAAGCTTGATGTCAGCACATGAAATTGTTCACATAATTTACTATAATCTTACAACTTTGTCTTCAGACATGACATAACAATGTGGGATGCCATAAACGAATAAGAGATCTACAATAAGGCCACAACCTTATTCATTCCAACATCACTCCAGCACACTGGAGATGGTTCTAGCAAGTTTCTTATCTGTAATGGCAGTCCCCAATCCTCCTGTGATTAACCCACTTGAGAGACATTTACCTGAAAGGTAAAGGTGTTTACACCCAGGGTGCTTTCTGCTAGATAAGAATCCCCGTACCCCCACATGCTGCATACCATGGGTTCTTAGTTTTGCCTTCCTTTTTACTTAATTATGGCATTGTAACCATTCCTTTACTAGTGTATATACTGGACTTGGAAACTCTAATAAACTGGCTTGGCTCATGCTTGTTGTTCTGGTCTGTGATTGACTACTTCTCCATCTTACACTGTCTCAATTTCTTTTTTTTTAAAATAATTTTTAAAAAATTGTGGGAAGAAAACAAGTTACCTAGATAGGTATACATATTTCAATGCCACAATTACAAAATTATAACCATGCAAAATAATATATTATTTACTGATGTGTGATTTAAAAGTTTCAAAACCACTGGCATGGCAAACATCAGATCCAGTGTACTAATTATTATTTCTGGGAATGTATAATGGGGAATAGGATAGAAGAGATATCCACAGAGAATGTTAACTATCTCTGTGATGGTTGTTCTTTTCTTTAATTTAATTTTTTAAAATTTGCATATATATGTGTGTTTATATTTATATTACATTATTGCATTATTGTGTACCCCGGGGCTTTCCCACTTCACTAACACCTGTTAACCATCCCATCCTGATCTTCTGTGCTCTTCAATTTCTGCCACCTGTTTTTCTTCTTCCCACCCATGGCTTCTGACATAAAAATCTTTACAGAATTTAATATCAACTCCACTATCTGCCTCAACATTCAGGGTATTTTACAGATGTATTCACTCTAGATTATAGCAATAACTGAAATTTTTATTTATTACATTATTTATTTTGTTTTACATCATTCTCTATCCCAGGGTTCTCCCACCACATTATCACCTGTGAGCCATCATCTTAGTCTTTTGTGCCCCTCCCATTCCCAATTTTCCCTCCTCCCCCTTTCATGCTCTATGTTTTAATTTTGCTAAAAATTAGGTTAAAAGTTTTATTTTCTGTTAGATTGTCCTCCCTTTGTCCCTCATATAAGTAAGACCATCCAGTATTTCTCTTTTTCTTTCTGGCTTATTTCTGCTAACATGATTCCTTCTAGCTTCATTCAAATTGCTGCAAATGACATAAATTTATCTTTTATGATTGATGAATTGTATTTCATTGTGTACATATACCACAGTTTTCTGTACCATTAGTCTATTTTGGGGCATTTGGGTTGCTTCTATATCCCTAACTATTGTAAACAGCACTGCAATAAACATCTGGGTATAGGTGTATTTTTGGATTAAAGTTTTTGTAACCTTTGGGTAGATTCCTAGCAGTGGGATTGCTGATTGAACAGGAGTTCCATTCTAACTGAACTTTTTTTGAGCACTTATATGACAGAAAACTATACTTAGAATTTATAGCATGTACTCCTCAAAACAATCATAATAATTATCATTTTAATGCTATGTTTAGAGATGAAAAAGCTGAGACATTGTGGTGGTGTCTTATACTCACACCTCCTGGGTAGTACATGGTTATACCAGGATTTAAACCCATGGGTCTTTGAAGCTAAGATCAGGCCTTAACCTATATATCATACTCTTTCTTCAGGTCTTATCCACTTTGGAGTCAGAGCAGCCACAGTAACAATAATGTGATTCACAACTTTTAATACACACAAATTAAAGCTGTGTGTCTCTAATTATGAATAATTCTAATTTTTGTCAGTTATTTGAATTTAATCTATGCAAGTAACTTCCAAAAGCTAATCACTTAATGAAGTGTGGCTAATGACTATAAACAGTACTTGTCTTCTAATATAAATGCATACTGTCCATTGTGAGCTCTGCTCAAGATAAACAGTGATTCTTGAGCACTTTATCATCCCGAGCCACCTGCAACAATGCTTCTTCTGATGTAGTGACTACAAAACACATTAACTATGATGATTAATTCATAATGTATTTTTAAAATGCTAACTAAATGATAAGCATTTCATGTTATAGTAAATTTTAATTAAGCATAAGTAATAGGCCCTTAGATGCTCTAGTTGAAAGATCTGTGAAACACTTAGATTCTTTCTTTTAAAATATGCTAATTTTCTGTTAAAATAAAACATGATATGTTGTTAAAAATTAAGTCTTTATTATATAATAAATGACAGTAATATCCTGTCCCTTTTCTTCCTAGTTCTCAGCCCACTTCCTAGAAATCAATTTCCTCAATTTTTAAAGATATTTTCTTGCCATGCATCTATTTTTTTGAATAATGTGAATATTCTTCCATTTTCTTAATTATTGAAAACAGTGCTTATTGACATTATTTAACCTAGCCCATTAGAGGAGAATGGTATTTGAATCCACAGTTTCTTAAAAGTTAAATGTGATCAAACATGTGAAAGACAATGTAATTCAGTCTTGCTGTACTTAGATATTTATTTAAGAGAAATTAAAGTACATGTTGATACGAAGACTTATACATGAATGCTGTAGTGAGCTCATTAGAAAAAACAAACAAACAAAAAAACTGAAATAGCCCAAATACCCATCAACATGTGACTGGAAGTAAACCATTAAATGCCCAAAGAAAGAAGTAATATTAAAAGGAATAAGCTGTTGCTATACATTGTAATACTGCTACACTCAAAATATTTATACTGAATGAAAGGATTCAGACCAATTAAACCATATTTTAGGATGGCATTTATGTCAAATTCTGGGAAATCCAAACTAATTTACAGTCAACAAAAAGAAAATCATGTGTTACTTGGAGGGAAAAAAGGAGAAATTACAAAGAATACAAGGAGGAAAGATAGATATATATGTTATCTTGATTGTGGAACTGGTTTCATGGATGTATACATATAGCAAAACTTACCAAGTTGTACAGTTGTACCAAGTGTATGCAATGTACTGCATAGCAAACATACCCCTATGAAACTATTTAAAATAGTTTCACAAGGTGTCTAATCTCTACTGTAGGTAGTAAATGACTTCAAAGCAGGAAGCCAGTACTTGTACTGAATTTCCCAAAATTTTATTATTAGGTATATATTCCATATTTGAAAATCTCATGATAACACAAATTTTAAATTACTCAGTTAAATTTAAATCTGCTAAATGTTTGTGAAAAGTTAGAATTTTCAGGACATAGTGAATCTCCAAAAGATAATAAGCATGACAAGATTTCTTATCCTTGTTTGACAAAAGAAGCCATCCTTTACATAAAAAAAAAGATTATTGGCAAAATAGCAGTGGAGTTAAAAATAGACACTTTGTTTTTACTTTGAATGCTGTCTCCAACTGAAAATAAAAGAGGAAGGATAAAACACACTTGAAAGATAAAACTTTATGATCTTGGAGTGTTTAGAATTCATTTATTTCATCTATCCCATCTGTTTTTAAAGAACATTTTTAGTACTCTGAAGGAAATCTGTATTTGTAAATAAGGTATAGTAATCAGTTAGTTATCAATATTAATATAGATAGTAATTGTCCAATGTATGCAGTAATAAGTAAAAAGAAATAATATGCCAAATTATATGGGTAATTTTTGGTTAATAACATACACACTGAAGGAAAATTTTAAGTGACAAATATATATTGGGCTACAATTTGGGAAACAATTTATTAGATGGTAGTTTCATCTAACTTTCTTAATGCTGTAAATTTCTTTTTTTAAAGTATTTTTTATTTTCTTGTTGTTGTACAATAATGGTCATATTTATACAGTTATTGTCCTTCCCATGAATAACACAACCTTATGCCACCACCCAACTACCCCTTTTCCACTTCCCTACTCTGGTCACTCCAACTCCTCTCTTGATGCAAGTTGTTGATTAATGCTTTGGTCCACTGCTCTTTTTTCTTTTTTTCAGAGTACTGACTTTTTTCCTGGGTGAGGACCTGTATTCCTGAAACAGAGCACACCAGGTTGTTCAGCTCTCCAGGAGTAACTTTGAGGTAGGTAGCCAGACTGAGCACATCAGGAAAGTCGTGTGGGGCACGTGTGTATGTGGTTCTCCAGGCTCCTTGATTGAGGTGCTTAATATGGTGGAGGAGATTCTCCTTTTCTCCAGACCTATCCACTAGGTTCCATGCCTCCTCATTCATGCTGGCTGTCTCCTCCATTCTGATGTCTGTTACATGATGCTGCTTCTGAGACTTGTAATTTTGGTATCTGGAGTTGGGAACCCAACTCCCAGCCCCTGGTAGTGGAGAAGTTCCCTGGTGGGGACAGACTTCAATGCTGCAAATTTCTATTGAAAGGAAACAAGCATTGCTGTGAAGGAATGAATGATAATAAAAGATTGAGTGACCAATACCTTGTTGCCCATCCCTTCTGCCTCTGGGAGAAAGAGTCTAGACCTGAGGTTTATTGATTTTTCACTTCAAAAACTAAAGATTCTTTTTTTTTTTTTTGCAAAGCAAAGCACTTTTATTTTATTTATTTATTTATTTTTAATAATTAATTTTTTAATTTATATATAAATTTCACAACTTTGTAATCTCAAGGGTTTGCCCCCCCTCCCTCCCCTCCCTTCCCCCCCTTTCCCTACTGTTCATAGTTGTGTGTTTCATTTTGGTGCTTAGCTTGTTTTGACTTTCCTCAAGGCTTTTATTTTTTATTTATTTATTTATTTTTTTCCCCTATATCCCTTACATTAGTGAAACCATTTGGTTTCTGCCTTTTTCTTTATGGGTTGTTTCTGCAAATATAATTTCTTCTAAATGCATCCATGTTGTTATGAAGTCGTCCAATTTGTCATTTTTAATTGATGAGTAATATTCCATTGTGTATATATACCACAATTTTTTCATCCAGTCCTCTGTTTTGGGGCATTTAGGTTGTTTCCATGACCTTGCAATTATAAATTGTGCTGCAGTAAACATCCCGGTACAGGTATCCTTTTGTACCCACATTGAGGTCTCTTTTGGGTAGATTCCCAGAAGAGCAATTGCTGGGTCAAATGGTAGATTCATTTTCATTAGCTTGAGGGTCCTCCATACCCCTTTCCATAGTGGTTGAACTAGTTTACATTGCCACCAGCAGTGTAGTAGTGTTCCCTTCTCTCCTCGCCAGCAATTTGTGTTGTCTGTTCTTTGGATGTGGGCCATTCTTGCTGGTGTAAGGTGGTATCTCATTGTGGTTTTGATTTGAATTTCTCTTATTACTAGCGATGTTGAGCAATTTTTCATGTGTCTGTTGGCCATTTGTATTTCCTCTTTGGAGAAGTGTCTTTTCAGTTCTTCTCCCCATTTTTTGATTGGGCTTTTTGTTTTGCTTTTGTTTAGTTGTGTGAGTTCCTTGTGGATCTTCGTTATTAAACCCTTATCACTCATGTGGAGAGCAAAGATTTTTTTCCCATTCGGTTGGGCATCTTTCAGTTTTTTCTGTTGTTTCTTTTGCTGTACAGAAACTTTTCAGTTTGATGTAGTCCCATCTGTTTATGTTTTCCTTCAGTTTTTTGCCATCTGTGGATGTTTCCAGAAATGGATTTCTGAATTGTAGTTCATGGACAGTTTTGCTCAAGTTTTCTTCTATGTATGCTATGGTTTCATGTCTGATCTCTAAGTCTCTTAACCATTTTGAGTTGATTTTTGTACATGGATTAAGGGAGTTTTCTTGGTCCATTTTTTGGCATGTCTTAGTCCAATTTTCCCAGCACCATCTATTGAAGAGGCTATCTTTGTTCCACGGTAGCTTTTTCACCCCTTTGTCAAAAATTAGTTGACTGTATATGTGTGGTTTTATTTCAGGACTCTCAATTCTGTTCCATTGGTCTGATTGTCTGTTTTTGTACCAATACCAAGCTGTTTTAAGTATTATGGCTTTGTAG
>PVHY01008808.1:0-59675 GCA_004024945.1 Uropsilus gracilis | reverse complement strand
TTCCCTTGAGATATTCAAATTTTGTGTTGGTTTCAGCATATCTCTCTCTTTGGTATATAATAGATAGATGATAGATAGATAGATAGATAGATAGATAGATAGATAGATAGATAGATAGATAGATAGATAGATAGATAGATAGATAGATAGATAGATAGATAGATAGATAGATAGATAGATAGATAGATAGATAGATAGAGATATAATATATTTTTTTCTATAAGTGTTAAAGTTATCTAAGTTCAATAAGGGTTAAAGATTGCCATGTGATTTGATCCTCTGTTGTTTTAGGTTGGGTTCTATAAATTTAAAAATCCACCAGCACTAAACTTGAATATTTACACAATCAGATTGTTTAAAATACAGCACTAAGCAGCAGATTTTATTCATTATGAGACTGTCTATTTTGCATGCTCTGTGTGAAATGCTCTGGGAATGGAGAGAAGGGTCATAATGTATTGGATAGAAAACCTGATTCCTCACCCAGCTCCAGTCAACACTGCACATTAGTTCTCCTTATTCCTGAGTGCAGTTCAGCATTCTGATCCATTAGAGATGTGCTTAGGGGAGAGGAATTGAGAGGGACTTGAGTCCATCACTCCTTTTTTTATAGCCTTCACTGATCCATAGCAAGCAATCTTATTAGTGATGAACAGTGTGAGAGTCCAGGCTACACAATATGCCTCCTTTAATACCACCTGTTCATTAAGAGAGTAAGGAAAACAACTTGTCTATCTCCCCTTCTTTCATACCCCCTTGGTGGGGGAGCTGGAGTGTCTTGTTATGACTCTTGATTCCTGTCTTAAAGGTAGTTGGTGTGAATGAAAAGGAAACTAGTTTGCTCTATGTTATTTAGGAAAAAGAGATAATCTTAAAGATTTTGGTCTTCATCCCTTACCTTTGATGACAGGAGCTTGCTTGCTTGCTTCCTTCCTTCCTTCCTTCCTTCCTTCCTTCCTCCTTCCTTCATTTTTTTCTTTCTTTCCTTCTTTTCTTCATTCCTTTTTTCCTTTCATTCATTCATTTATTCAATCATTCATTCACTCATTCTTTCTTTCTTTCCTCTATATATTTATATTTTTGATGCAAAAAGGGCAAAAGCCTTTATTAACCTTAAACTTTCATACACAAGTTATGTGTATCACTTATAGACTTTTGTGCCCCTCCCACTTTCACTTTTCCTTCCCTCCTCTCCCCCCTCACCCAATGCTCCATGTTTCCCACTGCTAGGAATCTACCCAAAAGTTACAAAAACTCTAATCCAAAAAGACACCTGCATCCAGTTGTTTATTGCAGCGCTATTTACAATAGTCAGGATATGGAAGCAACCCTAATGACCCCAAATAGACCAATGGTCCAGAAAGCTGTGGTATATGTATCCAACGAAATATTATCAACCAGAATAAGAGAAAGATGTCATTCTCAGTAACATGGATGAGGCTAGAAGAAATCATGCTAGTGGAAATAAACCAGAAAGAAAAAGAGAAATACTTAATGATCTCACTTATATGAGGGACAGAGGGAAAACAAACAGACAAGAAAAATTTAAATTTTACAAGAATTTTTACAAAAATGTAAATTTTTCTATTGTAAATTTTAAATTTTTATAATATTGAGGAATGGGGCCTTATATTTTTAAAGATACCACTGATATTTCTGGATTTCTAGCCTCTATAGCTCAAGTATGAGCTACATGAGGAAGGAAAGAAAATCAGGGAATTTGTACCTCCATTAATTTTTGGAGTCTGAGGCCTTTACCTTGCCTGCCTACTTCTCACCACCTCCCAGTATAATATTATGTTTGCTTAATAGAAAATATCCAGAGTTATTAGTAGTATATAATGGGATGAATGTTTTAAAAAAAATACATTAACTGCCTCTCTCCCACCATCTTTCAAAAAAATGAAAAAATTCTGCCTTTTCTTTGAAAACGTGACTGTAAAAATCCTTTAAAAATCCTTTATAAATCATCCAAACCACTCCATTTCCCTTGATAGTGATATTCGTTTCTCCTTGGATTTCCAACACTGTTATTGTAATTTATTTTCCTCTCATGACTGTCTTCATAAACCAGGCATATTAGATGATGAAACTCCTAAGGATTTTGTGTTACTCTTTCCTCAGTTCTCCTGTGACTAGCACTATAGTGTGAACAGAGCAATCAATGTTTATTAAATGCATGAGAATGAAAATGCTAATGCTTGGTATCCTCATCTATTCACAGTCCTATTTTTTTTTTTTTTTTTTATGAAACCACCTCTTTCATGGAACCTCCTACATAGTGTCCTATCTGAGAGATTAGCCTACAATATATTTTCTGACCACTTCTTGTATCCCTGTAATTTCACATGACATTCTCCTAATTGTATCCATGCCCCCTTCTACATAACAAGGATCATATATAATTCCTTCCTTCCTGGAGTTTTTTGGTGGTGTCACTTAGTCTGGGATGATAACTTATATGAAATCAAGGTCTACATTGTTTTTGGATCAGGGTTCACCCATATTCCAGAACTTAAACTCCTCATATACATTGTAGATGTGCAACAATGTATTTACTGAATAATTGTAGTAATAAACAGAAGGTAAAATAGGAACTCATTATTAGGAGTAATGTCATGTATTTCTTGTGTAGGAAGCATGAAAAATCTACCCAACTTGCCTTCCCAGAAATGTCAGGTCTGTTTCTTTTGATCTCAATATTTATGAATTACATACTTTTCTAATTATATGAATGCAACTTTTGCTGCAAAAACTATTGTCCTGAGCCATTTCAGAATTGAAGGATGTACTTGTTTATGAGTTGCCTATATAGGTTTTTTTTTTTTCCAAATGCCTGCAAGAACTTTATTGTGTATCTGTAATAGTTTATGAAACAGAAAGAAATGGAAAAAGGAGATCATTTTTTCATGTGATAAGTGTTTGTAAACTGCACCTGAAGGACTCTGTTGGAGGCCAGTCTGAATATATGGTTTTACTTACTAGTCTCATAAATGGCCAAACCTATTGTTATTCCCTTAGTAACCCAATAACATTTCATAAATGATTTCTTAGTATTTTATTTCCAATTCCAAAATTTATATCTAAAGCTCCAAGACCCATATCAATAAACATCTTATAGAAGAGTTATTTTAAGTATTGTAAGAGTCCCACATGAACACTCATCCTGCAGAGTTAAATTATGTAACTTCTTTGCATGCCAGTTTGTTAAAGTATTGCTGAGATGGAGGCACAGGAAAAGAGCTGTAAGGCAAGAATATTTTTTCTTTATGCTCAGCTCAAAGGAGGATGGTGAATGGCAAAATGTTACAAAAGGAGAAGAAAAAGATTCCTCTGAAATCACAATGTCACAAAAATAGAGATAGATTCTGTTCCCCTAACATAAACCATTGACAGTCATTCCATTAGATGAAATTGAGGTTAGACCTCGATGTTTGACATCTGCTCTGGAGGTTATATTTTAGAAACTCAGTATTAAATTCATGGAAGGGGTGAAATATTGATGCTTTGATATTGCTATCATCTTTGTAAAGTAGATATACTTATGAATTCCATGAAGTTGGGATATACAAATCATACATGATAAAATAAATATGACATTCTCTCCAAAGATTAATTTATATAGATGTAGCAATCTATATGTTTTTTTTTAATATAGGGAAATGGAAAAAGAGCAATTAGTCTGAAATTTCTATTTTATGAGGGTTCATTTGTAAAGGAATTAATGAATTTATCTAGTATTTAGCAATCAGAAACTATGGACATAGCTTTTATTATGTAATCAAGAAAATGCAATCAAATGGTAACTATTCTCAGGCAAAATTTTCATACTGTTTATCTTTTTCTAAAAAAAGTGAATCATAACTGCCTCTACTTGGGAGTATTGACTAGTGATTAAGAGGCCATAAAAATGTTATACATATTCTTTATACAATTCATCTGATAACATGCTACTCATTTGAATATAACAATGCCTTTCTACAAATAGAATACAAGTGACTTAAAATTTATTCACTGTATACTTAGCATTTGACAATGTAGTTTCAATCAAGTCAGAAATGATAAGGTACATAGATTACTCTCCAGTCTTTGCTAAAGGTGTTCTCACTAACCCAGGCTACAGATCCCTAAGATAAAGTGCCCTGCTATACTCATTTGTGGAATGACTGTCATCTGCCTCAGAACCAAGCAAAATTTGATGCTCAATGAAAGTGATTTATTTCCTCTAGCCAAATTATCATGCATGGCTCTCTGAACTTGCCATGGGTTCAGATATCCATCTGCAAAATTAAAGAACTAGGTGCGACACAGTGAACTCTCTCTACTCAATCCATAGACAATGCTTTGTCTCCACTTCCTCTTCCAGAATTTCTGCAGAAAATTCTCCGCTTCATTTGGTAAATCACCACAAAGGTCAACAAATCTTTTATCCTCCTGTACTTCTGAGGATTTTATTTAAGACTTAGAAAACGAGTTATTTATGGAATATAGTTGATGGATTTGAAATGCTGCAACTCAGTCTTATGAATAAAATGAGTAATGACTGCATATTTAAGGGACCATTTTATCTAATCATCATACCAAATGGATTCTAAAGTCTCAAGTTCAAGTAATGGGCATCAATTAGAAAGAAAAAAAATGTTTAGTATTTTCCCATCAGTCATAAAATACGTTGAAATTACTCCTTTCCCAATTTATTATTCCTTCTCTATTCTAAATCATAAATTCCTTCAGATTATGTGAGATCTCTTATTTTCTGTTTTGTTTTGTTTTTCTATTACTGAGAGATCATAATACCTTAATCAGCTCCCTCATCATTCTCAATAACTAGATTATAACAGCTAGTACACAGTTTCTACTGTGGATACTATTTATGCAACAAAATCATTCTTAGATATCCTACCCTGCTAGAAAAAGTTACAGGAAGGCCACAATCCAAATAGCAATTTCTTAGTCATAATTTTAGGTATAGTGCTTGGGAAGAAAAGATACCTTTCATTGCAATGACATAGTTTACCTACTGTCCAAAAGAGGTATGGAAGTTTCCAAATTAAGCTTGAGAGCAATCAAATCAGTGAATCACCAACATAAGAATCTAGGCAACAGTTGATTCTTATTATTGTAAAGGATTCTGCTCCATGATAGAAAACTGGGAACAGTATGATCTTACAATATCTGTTCAATGATCCTTTCTTATTGAACTGTATGATATTCATCCCTTTTTTAGAAACTGAGAATCCCACTGAGACAGAAATGAAAAGAACATTAGTCTTTTCCTGACAAAAAAGGCAGTTCATCTTGATTTTCTGAGTGTAAACACTGGTGTAAAACCCTTGTGTGAACGTACAAGTGGCTTAGCTGTCAGATGTAGGAACCTCACCTTGAATTACCACTTATCTCTAATGTTTACAAACAATCTTTGCCAGGGACATCCCTGCCCCCAGGAGCAGAGGGTGCCTTTGTGTGAGACTCTCAGGAAGATCCCATCAAAGTAACACCACCAAAATACCCCATCAAAGTGGAACCACAGTTTTTTGTCTTTTATTTTTTGCCTAAATTCTTAAAAAATATAATAAATTCAGCTGAGACATCTGTCCAGAATTGTACATTAATTTTCAAGATTTTTCTCTCTAAACTGGGATCCAAGTCAGATTTATTAGTTAATGTGACTGGTATGTCCTAAGAGCAGTGATATATGCTTGCAAAATACTTATTAGTATGTCTTTATGTGGGAGAATTTCTCTATGTCCCATGAATCTTGATATCCCATCAAGGTCTGGGTCTCCAATTGAGTATTGAGGGTGTGTTCTGTCTATAGTGACTGGCCAGGTGTTAACTCATTACTTTGGCTTCTGTCTGAAAAAAAAACAAAAAAAAACAAAAAACAAGCAAGCAAGCAAGCAAACAAACAAACAAAAAAAAAAAAAAAAACAGGGCAAATAGGAGGATTAGCTCTAGCATGTGAACCTATAAATCATTTGTGAAATCTAGAAGACCTATTTTAGTATTAAAATATAGTCTGATTGGTTTTGTGTAGAAAGAATTGGCATTAAATACTTTTATTCCCATACATGAAGATCAATGATGTTTGCTTATTTTTAAAAAGTTTTTTTATTATCAATATATGCTATTGATGTTAATTGTTGAATTTTAGAAAGTACAGAAAAGCAAATGGAATTTTGGGGGAAAAACATCTTACAACATAATCTCATCACACAAAGTTAAACTGCTATCTTTTGTATGTCTCTTTGTAATCTGCTTCACAGTACATATGCATGCCCAAAGTGTTATATTGTTCCTTTAACATTTTATCTTATATCATATTATCAATATATAATTATATTTAAAGAATATATGCTTTTTTGTTGTCATTTTCATAGATACAAGAAAGCAAAGTAGGGCTTTTTGAATAAGATTTTTCAGTTTTCTCCAGCAATACTAAGTTCATTTGAAATGTTGTTAAAAGCTAGCCTATAAAATAATTTATTTTCACTTTGATGAATTCTCAGTAGAAAGCCTAAAAAGTCAAGAACTCCCTGAAAAGTAATAGAGTCATTTTATTTGTAAAAAGACTTTCATTCCAGTGTAGTACTTTATTTTGCACATTTTATTAGGGCATTAACAAGCATTTTGCACCCTACTTGACTCTGCCTGGCTCATTTCTCCAAATGGATAGGCATATCTACACAGAAGAAAGAGTCATTTTAAAAATAATTTCTAGTTAGTACTGAAATGAGTAGGATGGAGATTCCTTCGAGTTTTGCGATTATTTTTTTTTTTCACAGACAGGGCTACCATCTCATGTTTATCATGCTAGAATAACCTGAGATGGAAATAGATCATCAGAGATGAAGGAAACAGTTGCTGAGAATTTGTCTGAATTGGGGGTGTCACACATTTTTCCTTGTGTTATTTCATGTCCTCGTTGGTGGAGTTGAGAGAATTTTTTTTTCTTCTAGTTTTCAGTGAGGAGTTGCAGAAGCAGCAATGTTCACGGAAGGTAACTATGTGCAACTTGAATGGCTAAATTCAAATCATAAAATAGGATGAAGAGGAAAATGAACTGTTCACAACAAAGATGGTAGGTAGAGAGCAGAGGAGGGGGGAATTAGATAAGGTAGAAGAAAAATAAACCAGATAAACTTCTGGAATCTTAGACTAAGTGAGTCAAGACTGATTTGTTCACAGTTTCTTGGGAATTTGGGGCAAAACAGAGGCAGCTCTTCAGGGGGGATTAACAAGAACAAACCTCGAATCATCTGCAGGTTAGTTCTATCAACATTCATGACTAAATCTTGAAAGGGCATCAGAAGGCAACAGAGGCATTTAGAAGAGCAAAGAAGCAAGAAGCAGATGAGTTGACTCAACAGAGATCTGAACACATCAATATAAAACAAAATTTCAGGCATGTTACAGAAATTTGATGTAGTGAAAATGCACAAAAGGGAATAATAGTTTAATTGGGTTGCTCCCAACAAAATCTTTTATAACTCTTCTGGTGCATCACAAAAGTAGTAACACCAGGACAATTGAGCACAAAAACTGCCATCGACAGGAGACAGGGTGATAATGGATGAAAGACATTACACCCCAGTAGTGATGAACCAGCAAAGGCATCTTGCAAACTGTAGCTGTTTTCTCCTTGCAAATCTTTTCCTGTGTTGGAAATAATATTGTAAATGGAATATAAAAAAGCAAAGAGGAGGGAGAGGGTTGGAGACTCAACTGCATTGTGGGTTCTTCTGTGGCAATGTGTTCAGTATTTTCTTACAGAAAAACAGGAATGTTCAGGTTTCATGTTCATAGTGTAGCAATTACTACATGCATCAGAGGGAGAGTTTCAGAGTACTGTGTGCCCCTCTTTATCTCTCTACCTATGTCTCTTATCCACTGTGCATCTGTTTCAAAAACAATACCATGGTTAAACATGAACCACTGTGCATCTGTTTTAAAAACAATACCATGGATAAAACATGAAAAGAATAAAGGCCTTTTTCTTGAAAATTGTTACTAAAATACAATATTCATGAGGAAAAGTGCACATATTCAATTGTACAAATCAATTGATATTTACAAACTAAAAATTTTGGCATCATCAATGTCTAGATAGAAAGATAGACTTTTAACAGAACAGACCTTTACCAGGATCCCAGAAGCATGAGGCCCAGTCCAAAGGAAGCAGTTTTTACTGACTTCTCACAAAGTAAATTAGTTTTCCTCTCACTGAGTTTTATGTTACCGTACATGATGTGCTCTTTATTTGACTTACTCAAATTATGTTTGTCAAATTTCTCTTTATTGTTGCAGCTAAAGAGAATGTTGGTGAAACAGGACATGTGATAGGAGAATCGGTGAAACAGGACCATGTTTAATACCAGTGGGAAAGCAAGATGGATATTAATTGTATTGTTACAGGTATTAGTTATAAATAGCAATAAACTATGTTTTCATTAAATTTCTCACATGGTTGCTCATTTTTCTACAGTATTTGATTTCTCTCCTCAGAGATAGTCCATGTAGTTCTCCCACCACCTTAGCATCTGTGACCCATCTTCACAGATCTTCCCTGCTTCAATCCCACTCTCTCCCCACTCTAACTCTATAACTCAAATCTATGGTCAGCTTGTTCTGTTTTCCTGACAGTTCATTCAGCATCTCTATATTTCACATATAAATGAAACCATTTGATATTTAAGTTTTTTTTTTCTTTGAACTTATTTCTCTGACTTACTTCGTTAGTCATAATTTCTTCCAGAGCCATCCATATGGCCATAAATAGCATGGGTATAATAAAATAACTTTTAAAAGCAATCACAATAATAATAGCTGCAATGTACTGGTGAAGAATGTCAACATCTTCTGAGTTCCAATCAGTGTGGTGCAAATGTGAAAGTCATAGTCTAAGGACAGATTTTGAGCATGTTTCCTGTGCCACCTCACATAGGTAAATGCAACTGGGGCAGTTCTGACATCCAAGCCTGGGCTCCCTCTACACCATAGGAACTCTGACATTTAAAGATATAGTACACATTTATCACAATTGTCACTTGCCATTAATTTACATTTCTTTTATGCATCTGTTCAAAAAATAATTAGAATTTTATGCTGCAGTAAATATGCTTGTTCATCCATTAGTGCAAAGCAAAAGATTAATTGCATTACAATGGGAATCAAGACTACAACACTCCGAGCCACAGAGATAACAGTGACAGCTGGGCTGCCCACAGTACTTTGCCCTGATAAGCTTCAAAAACAAGTGTAGATGGGAAAATAATTAAATCACTGACAAGGCAGCACCAGCCTTATTTTCCCACTTCTTGCATTTAGTTTACAATCACTAACAAAAAGATTCTCACTGCAAATTAGGAAAGGTCTTTATTTTTTTTTCCCTATCTCCAAATGCCCTAGTTTAATGTTAGTAATGAGCTGGATTGCCAATAGATCTTACTTTTAGTTAACCTCCAACCATTTATCTCAGATAAAGAAGAGCGGGTGATACCTTGATCCGGTCTCTTACTAATATGTGTTGAGAACTCAGACAGCATGTGGGACATCCACATGTCCTCTGTGGATATTTGTCTGGAGGTGTGTGACACAAGGCCTGTTGCTAAGTTAATGCTCTGCTGTCCATTGTCCTGAATTTCTTAGTCCTTTTTTTATATAACAAGTCCCACGTTTTAATATCACAGTGAACTTCAAAATTTATGTTATCATTACTGCCCATAGATTAAAAAACTAGTAAGACAATCTCTCAATCTTGCATACTCTTTTTCTTGTATATGTGTGTGTGCACTAAAATATAGATATAGCCATACCCACTGCCATCGCATCTCCACCAAAGGAGACACAAACCAAGGACAAGCAAGCTTTCATTTTTCATTCTCTCCCTGGTCAATTAAAAAGCAAAACAAAAACTGGTGTTCCTGAATGGAGAAAGCATGTGTGTTGAAGGAACATCTGAGGAAGAGAAATGAGTTATCCTTATACTACAGTTGTCCCCTGATTCTGGATACTTCCATGTGGTCCAAACAAAAAGGACATGTGAGTGACAATGGGAGTTGATGTTTTAGCAAGCACGGGAGTTTTTATCACTCAGGAGACATCTGTGCAGTGATTAGTCTACCAGCAGCCACTGCGTGCTCCTCACCCAAAGGAAAGAAGTGGTTACAGAAACTCTCAATTAAAAACATTCTTGAAGCCAGATCAAGATGACAACAAAGATGAATTGCTGCTTCCTTCTCTGATGTTCCCACAATAATTAGTCATGGACAGTCGTGGTGGTAACCAAAACATGGGGTCATCATCTTGGATGGTCAATTTTTTTTAAGGCAGGTCCTCTTAATGGTGGATCTGCTAAAAACCTGATCCTTTAGAAAGCACATGATGACATATTTACCACTGAGCGAGTAAGTAACTAGAACCTTTCCTTCTATAGGGTTGTTTAATATACTGCTAGAAGTTTTTGGATTTGTTAAATATCAATAATCAAATATTTTCTTCCTCAAGCTGGAGAATGAGAAAGGAACTTTGCTACTGATAGTGGCCAAGGACTTCAAAATTACATCAGCTATAACACAATGAGATCCATTGCTTAAGAGGAAGGGAAATGCAAATTCACCTTAGACATGGATATCTTTTAGCCCTGGCAGCTGCTGAGTAATTAGAGCCCAAAGGCCTCCATAAAGGTTATAAGTCTTGTTACTGTGGCTAACCAAGTCAGCTTGAGTAATTTTCCTTTCACTATAGCAATTATGAGGTTTTAATTCACCAGGTAGCTGATTTTGTGGCATGTACATATTTGAAGTGTTGGGGAAAATGAGCTTCTAGGGTGCCCCTCTGGACCACTTTAGAGCCATGCTCATAAATCCTTAATAAAGTAAAACCTGTTCTTAGGAGAAGCAGTTTTCAGAGTGGGGGTAGAGGGGAAGATGTGAAGAAGTAGGCAAACATTTCTTAAGCAATGGATCTGCAAAACTAGATTACTAAGCAATAAGAGAATTTTAAATTATCTAATGTAATAAAATATATTGGCATGTATTATTTGATGGCATGTGATATATATATATAGAACAGGTTTTACTTTATATATATATATATATATATATATGGTTTTTGTTATAGATAAGCATTCACTATAGATTTTGGTAATACAAAATAATAATTTTGATACTACTTACATTCATTTTTCTCATTAACTTCCCTGAAGTAATCCTACTTTCAGTGTCTCCTCTCAGAGCATGAAACCACTGTCCTTAGATCGTCGACCTTCTGTCACTTTATGCTTTGACTTTGTCTCACTTATCCCATCTTCACGTTTGTCTCCTCTTTTCCTGACACAATATCTGGTGTTAGGAGAGGACAGAGAAGTCAATAGTGTAAAAAAAGAAACAAGCTTGATGTGTTCTAAAATCTCTCTGTGAACTTGGGAACATGATTTATTTTTATGAACTGCTCTTTCTTTATCTCAAAAATGAAGAGTTTTGTTATGGATATTAAATGTAAAATTTTATTTAAAAAAGTGCTTTTTTAAGTTTAAATATACTTGTGTCACATTTAGCTAACTATCCATTCTTTTCATAAATCCACCATCCATTTGCACCCTTAATTATTTTATTCTTTCTTTAAATGGAAAAGGCAGAAGTCAAAGGATGTAAGATGTGGTGCCCTTGGTGGGGGGAGGCACAAGTGAGGAGAAATAGCATCTGAAGATAAGCCAAGGGTGCAAGAAAGAATCCATGAGAGTGGAGACTCTGATAGGGGTAGAAGAAACTGCAGAAGCAGTCACCAGAGTGAGCCATTTTGGGATTTAGCCTTTCTGGAGATCAGACTTTCTAGCCCCCAACATGCTGATCTTCTAGACTGCCTCTCAAGGAAATGTAAAGAAGCTTCCAGCAGCTGACATTGGAGGAGAGTATTCTGAAAGTTTTGTTTTACTGCTACTACAATCCTGAGTGTAAGGCAAGGGCCTGGAGCTGAGCACATTGCTCTGCCATTGACTAGGTCTTTCGGTTGCTGCTACAGTTCTCAGTGTTGTTTTTCTTACATGTTTGTTGTTGACTTGACTGCATCTTGGTGGCCTTAGGGAGCATCTTCTGCTGTACTGTGGCTTGAAATTCTCTAGCTTGCTGCCTCTGGCTGCCACATATTCCTGGTCTTCAGCAGCAGGTAGAAATCATCTTGGCCCTTTTGCTGGGGAGACATGTGCTAGGTCTTCAATGGTGGAAGGACACCATCTTGGACAATTTCTGTTTAGGATTTCAGAACCCTGGACAAGAACTGGGATCAGATAACTGGCCACTGGTGTCCTCCCTTACTCTTTGTTTCACCTTGTTTCTTAAATAAATCCCATTATTGCTGTACCCTGAATCTGAGTGGCCTTTCACTTATGCACACGACTGAAGAACTTGGACAGTGTTCAGTAAACTATTTGGGCATTGCTCTTGGCAGATTTAGTACCATTTACTGTCTGGTATTGATAGCTTAAACATTTCAATTTACATCTTTAAATAAAACATAAGACCTATTTTATTAAGACATACTTAATATAATTTCAAAGTACTTTTGACATTTAGAAAATAGCAGGGAAAAATGTTTGAAGAATATGGGTTTAAAGAGCCCAGGTTCAGATGATTTTACAAATGAATTCTACCAAACAAAGAGGAACTAACACTGGTACTATTAAAACTCTCTAAAAAATTGAGAAAGAAGGAAAACTACCAAATATCTTCTATGAAGCAAACATTACACTAATTCCAAAACCAAATAAAGATAGCACAAAGAAAGAGAACTACAGACCAATCTCCATAATGACTACAGATACAGAAATTCTAAACAAAATCCTGTCAAACCGAATCCAACATTTCATAAAAAGGATCATTCATCATGACCAAGTGGGATTCATCTCAGGGACACAGGGACGGTTCAACATCTGAAATCATCAATATAATCCACCACATCAACAAAGAGAAAAACAAAAAACATATGATCACATCAATAGAAGTGGAAAAAGCATTCAATAAAGTTCATGATGAAAGACCTAGAAAAAATTGGTATAAAAGGAACATACCGCAACATAATAAAAGCTATATGTAACAGACCCACAGCAAATATCAATCAATGGGGAAAATCTGAAACCATTCCAATTAAGGTCTGGAATCAGGCAAGGATGCCCACTCTCTCCACTCCTTTTCAACATAGTTCTGGAAGACCTAGCTAGGGCAATAAGGCAAGAGAAAGACATAGAAGGAATTCAAATAGGGAATGAAGAAATAAAGTTATCATTATACGTGGATGATATGATACTCTATGTAGAGAACCCAGAAAAATCAATGGAAAAGCTGATTGAAATAATAAACTGATTCAATAAGGTAGCTGGATACAAAATCAACACACAAAAATCAACAGCATATATGCAAAGAATCAATCAGAAGAAGACAAAATAAAAAAAAACACCCCATTTACCATTGCACCAAAGAAAATCAAATACTTGGGAAATAACCTAACAAAAGACATAAAAGACCTATACAAAGAAATTTATAAAAAAGCCTTAAAAGAAATAGAATCTGATGTTAAAAAATGGAAAGGCATTCCCTATTCATGGATCGGAAAAATCTACATTATCAAAATGGTCATGCTACCAAAGGCATCTACAGATTCAATGCAATTCCAGTAAAGATCCCAATGATATATTTTAAAGAGATAGAACAAAAATTACTGAAATTCATATGGAACAACAAATGACCCTGAATAGCCAAAACCCTTTTGACAAACAGAAGAGATATCGGAGGTATTACTATTCTAGACTTCAAACTATACTACAAAGTCATAATACCTAAAACAGCATGGTACTGGTACAAAAAGAGACAAACAGACCAATGGGTCAGAATCGAAAACCCAGAAATAAAACCACACATATATAGTCAACTAATCTTTGACAAAGGGGCAAAAAAACATACCCTGGAACAAGAGGAACCTCTTAAGTAAATGATGCTGGGAAAATTGTATCAAAACTTGTAAAAAAATGGATCAGGACAACACCCTCACACCCTGTACAAAAATTAACTCAAAATGAATAAAGGACCTGGATGTGAGACCTGCAACCATAAAATATATAGAAGAATACCTGGACAAAACCCTTCATGAATTTCACCTCAGAAATCCATTAGGGGAGACAACTATGGCCATTAAAAAAAATGAAGGAAAACATAAACAGCTGGGACTATATAAAACTAAAAATTTCTGTTCAGCAAAAGAGACAATAAACAAAACAAAAAGAAACCCAACCAACTGGGAGAAAATTTTTGCCCTCCAGACAAGTGACAAGGGTCTGATAACAAAGATCCACAAAGAGCTCCTACAACTCAACAAAAACAAAGCAAAAAACTCACTCAACAAATGGGGAGAAGAACTAAAAAGACACTTCACCAAAGAAGAGATACAAATGGTTAATAGGCATATGAAAAAATGTTCCACATCACTAACAATCAGGGAAATGCAAATTAAAACCACACTGAGATACCATCTTACACCAGGAAGAATGGCCCATATAAATAAAACAGACAACAACAAATGTTGGCACAGATGTGGAGAAAAGGAACTCTCTTATACTGCTGGTGGGAGTGTAAACTGGTGCAGTCACTATGGAAGACTGTGTGGAGGACCCACAAACAATTGAAAGTGGACTTACCATTCAACCCAGCAATCCCACTACTAGGAATCTACCCAGAGGACATGAAAACATTAATTCAAAAGGACACCTGTATGCACATGTTCACTGCAGCTCTGTTTACAATTTCCAAGATTAAGAAACTAAACAAATGTCCCCCAATAGATGATTGGCTAAAAAAAAGTGGTACATATACATGATGGAATACTACGCATTAATCAAGGAGGACAGACACATGTCATTCGCAGCAACCTGGATGGAACTAGAAAGACTCATACTAGCACAAAGACATTCAAAAGAAAAAAGCCAAGTACAGGATGGTCTCACTTATATGATGGATATAGCGAAAGCAAACAAATGAATAAGAAAGAATGAAAACAACCAATGGGACTGAACCATGGAGCAAGAGAGGAGGAGGAGGAAGAAGGTGGCAGAGGTGAAGCGCACAGAAGATCAGGATGGTTAACAAATGTTAGTGGAGTGGGAAAGCCCCAGGGTACACAATAATGGAATAATGTAATATAAATGTAAATATACATATATATTGACATTAAAAAAATTAAATTAAAAAAAGAGAAAGAAAAAAAAAAGAACAGGGTTATTTTGAATGGAGAAAGAAAAAGAGAGTCATCAGCATAGTGCCAGGCATGCAGGAGAGCTTGCTTCTCCCCAGCATAGGAATTGTACTGATTCCTTTTTTTCTAATTAATTTATTTTTTATATATGTGTTTCATATCTTTGTATTCCCTGGGACCACCCACCACCTTCCCTTCCTGACCACTCCCTCCCATCTCCACCCCTCCTAGCCCCTACTTACTCATCCCTTTTATGGAATTTTCAGGTACATGTCTATGGCCTAAATTGTCAATTGAAATATACTTTATAATAATAAAAAAAAAGAATATGGGTTTCATGTGCCCAATGAAGATAGCCTATCCACAGTGGAGCATATAATGAAACAAGGAATTGGTATTGTGTTGGCACTTTTATTATCAAAGAATCATTGGGAAATGGAAATGTATTTTCATCGCTTTATAAGTTTTATATGCTAGACCAGGATTCCTAGTTCAGCAATTTTTTTTAATATTAGACAGGAAAAAGCATTTTTAGCAATTAATAGTTTCATATACAGATATTTAGATAGAAGTGTAAAATTTATGAATGCATTAATATTTTTTCTTAACCTTATTGTCTTAATAATTACTTTTTACTGCGGAAGTGCCTTCTACATAGAGCTTTGTTCAGGGGGTAAGGCTAAAAGCATTTACATTGATTAGAAGAACATCTTATAATTAGTAAGAGACCTATACAAGGATTATGTTGAATTCTTAGGCATTATAGGCAAGATGCAGTCTTTTGTGGGACAGGAAACATTAGGAGTCAAAAGATGGAGTCAATGTTAGGGACATTTTCCACTGGGATTTAACATAAAATGCAAGTACTAGTAACCTTTGATGTATACAATCACTATATAGAGAATCTTTTGCAAAATGTGTATTTTAAAAATCATAAAATTAGTTTTCATCTGAAATGCAACTTCAGAAACTGACTATTTCAAGATGATAGAAAATCTCTAAGGTTGAGAGGTTCTCCATAGCATGACTCCTCAAGTAAGCATATCTTAAGAGCTCATAGATGGAAAGTAGACAGAATAGACTTTCATTTTAAATCAGAGTAGCTGGACAAAAACTCTGATTTTTACTTACAAACTTACCTGTGATTAAACTGGACTGACTTTAAAGTCAGATTAAAGACAACTGAAATGTGTCTGCCAAGTGACTCTCTACTGGATGTAATATAGGAATGAGTTCATTCCTCCACTATTTTGTGATAGTCCAACAAGAATGAAAAGGAGATACAGACTATCATAGATGAACTCAATGGATTATATTATCAGATGAAGACTGATATCTGATGAACTTAAGCAAGTTCCTTAAGTTCTTTCAAACTTAGATAAAATTAACTCTTAAATGGATATAGTACTAATACCAATTTTAATGGCTGTTCTCTGGATGGAGAAAATGTGAATGAGTTTGTGTAGTATTTAGCACAAATACCCCATAATATTAATTATTATTCATATCACTGTTATTTTATGGAAGAAAAATATCATGTTACACACAAATACTTTAAAATTTGAGCAGAATAGTTTTTGAAATAAAGTGATACAGACCGACCTACTGTTGGACACCTGTGATCTGTTTCTCCATTTTCCCGCTCAAACAGCCAATCTGTGTGGATACACTGGTTTCTGCTTGCTTATGAAACCTTCCTAATAACTCTGTTCAACTCAGATTTCTCACTCTGTGGACTGCCCATGTTGAGAATGGTTACCAATATGCCAGCACATCTAACTCATGCCTTCATTGCAGTTTCTCCTCTGATATCCCGTGCATATTTTCTTCTTAACACAGCTGCTAATTTTTTATAAATCGGGGATTATGCCTTATGTTTGCAATACACCATCCTATGCCAATCATTAACACATTTTGATAATGTTCTAAGTAAGTCAAAATGAATCTGAATTCTGATACATTTTTTGTAGTCTTTTGGTTATGGTTGCAGTTGAATTTCAACATTTTCCTTTAAAAATACAGCTTTGATAACTGTATATAGTGCTCCTATAATCTCTTGAGCAATGTCAGTTCAGAGTCACTGCTATTATATAGCTGTTTCCAGTTCCAGAATCATCTCATGCTTTTCTTTTGAATCTTTTAAGTGTTATCAGTTCAACTTCTTAATATTCATGAGTTATTCAGTTTATGATCTAGTTTGATATCTGATTTTGAATTATCACAATGTAGTCATTTTATAAAAGCCCCTTCATTTATCATTTGGGGAATGTTATGATTATTATTCATAGAATATCATGCTAATTATTTCTTGAATGATCACATTTTCAAATTAATCAAGATTATAGATCTGTATTTACTGCTACATAAACCTCAAATCATACTTGATTAGTCATTTGACCAAGATATTATCTCAAACCCAGAGAGTGAATTCACAAAATGCTTATATCTGGGTGGTATAATTTTTCAATGTATAACTTCTTATTTCAAAGTAATCAAATGGTAATTGAAGAAAATTTGAAAAGTAGAGCAGTAAATAAAAAGAAAATAAAACTCCCACAAAATCATCTCTCTAGAAAAAGTCACTATCAATTTTTTCAGCTTTCAATTTTGAACTAATTTTGTATTTAAAAAAATATATACATAGATATGTATGTGTGTATGTGTGTGAGTGTATATATATATATATCTATATATATAACACTGTTACATATGCTGACCTCAGTTTCCCTTTGTCAATGAAAGGAAACCCTGAGAAGTGTTTAATGTTTATTTAACTGTGTTTCATGTGTTGACAAATTGAGCAGGCCAGCTGGTTTGTGGTTGAAAGATCTCTGTCCTGTTCTTTGGAAGAGGGCAGAGGGATTTATCCAAAGTTACAAGTGGGTAGAAGGGGCAGAGAGCAGAGGTACTTATCCAAAGTTACAAGGTAGTAGAAGGGGGATAGGCATGGGTCAACCAACATGCCAGACCTTGCAAAACAAGGATCTGTTTGGAGGTTTTGGTTGATGCCAGCTTGCATTCATCCTCACCAGGTGATTAGCAATTCAGATGTCATCTTCTTAGTTTAGCTCTTTGCCCTTGGAATATAAAAAAACACAAAATTTGTAAGCCTAGAGGGTAAATGAGGAAATGGGAGCACTTATCTAGTGAGACAGAAAAAGAGGCAAGTTCTTCAGTCCTTTTTCAGAGCTATTTATATAACTGATTGTGGAATATGAAAGCTGGTAGAGAGATGGAGCGTTAGATAAGAGGAACACTTCCTATCTATCCTCCTCTGTCACACTAGATGGTGCGCAACAGCATGTCTCTCACCTATAACCTAGCTTTCTAACCTCTTTGGAATGTCCCAAGAGACATATGACTTATTAGTTATGACTGTTGCCCCCACAGGTAAATTCTCCTGCTACTACGCATCCCCGCAACCTCCCTGCTGTATGTCATGTACGCTTTGCTACTTCCTCATTACATCATTGTAACATTTCTTTGCTGGGGTATATAAGGGGGTTCATAACTTCATTAAAGTTGGACCTGGACATGCTTCCCAGGATCCCATTCTGTGGGCCAGGCTCACAAATTGCTATCAATCTCTTCCATCTCATTTTCTTCTTCATTCTGCGCATGACTCTTAACAGCTGATGACTTTTCTAGCTGTGTTATTATCACTGTAGGACACATGGAAATCCATCTTCTAATTCCAAAGCATGCTTGAAAAAGGGGTCTCCTGTAACTTCAACCTCATATATGTAGGAGGGCCTTTGCCATTTCTTTCTGAGCTGCTGCCCTAGCTTTGGATTTTAATGAGACAACAGGCCAGTAGCTGGCATACCTAGCATTTTTGTGTCCCAGACAGCTCAATTTAAACTCCTTCTTGACATGTGAGCAGTGTTTTCAGTAGTAATCATAAAATAACATGCACAATAATTGTCAGGAAAAACAGAGAGTAGAAATCAACCTCTATTAAACATTGTATGTATAATCACAACAAAAAAATTAATGCATATATCAATACAAAAAGAGAAATGGATATGTATTTTCTAATTACACTAATGTGATTTTCTTTGGAGAAATTTGCAATAAATGGTGTCCTGTTGATATGATAATAAGTTTAAAAAACACTTAAATTAAAAAGTCATGCTAAATATATTATTTGAATTCAGTAAATCATGCCATGCATAAAATAAAATATATACTCTTACAAAAATATCATACCCCATAGTTCATGCACAATTTCACTCTAAAATTTTAAGCTCAAATGAAAACTTCTTTTCACAGAGTTACCATAAGAGTTACTTCTTATCACAGAGTTACCATAATTCCAGTTTTCTTCCCTGGCCTTTCAAAGCACTGTTTTTTTGTTTTAGATATTCTGCTTCTCTTCCATGGATGGTGACCTTGACTGCCGCAGTGAGGACTAGGGATGAGTGATCTTTCACAAAGTTACTCTAGGAATGAATGCATTTATAGTTCAGTATGTGGGTTCAGATCTTCAGAGTTTCCTAGGGCTGCTATACAAACTGACTTGGTGTTTTAAAACATTATCTCACTGTTCAGAATGCCAGAACTTCCAAATCAAAGTGTTGACAGGGGCACATTCCCACCACAGACTCTAGGAGAGTGTCGGTCCCTTATATTTCTAGTTTCTGATAACTGATGGTATTCCTGGGATACTTGACTTTGTTATTCTGTTCTCTGTCTCTGTCTTCCTATATCTTCCCCTCCACAAGTGTCTCTCCTGTACACCTCAAATGCATGTACATTGTCATTGGATTTAGGAACAATAATCCAGGAGGGTCTCATCCCAATGGACTTAGCAACATTACAGGGATATTTCTTACATGAGGTAACAGTCACGCAGGTTCTGAGAAGTAGAATATGGATGTGTTTGTAAGAAAGAGGAACACCATAAACCTGCCACAGAACCCTGCTGAATAGCTGGGAGTTCTCTGAATATCTTTTACCTAGAATATAGTATTTATTAAATATAATTTATATTAAAACATCAGCAAATTATTAACTTCTGTATACAATATTAAAATGAACATTAATGAAGCTATTTAGGACTTAGACTAATATTATTAGCTGGAAGAAGCATTTTCTTACTGACATTGCTTAACTTAATTTTCACATAGTAACAATAAAAAGCATACTACTGGGTGGTCTTACTGCTTTGTTTAAACTGTTGTCAGACACTGTGTTGCCTATTTCCTATTACCAAGGGCAGACCTGGTCTCTTCTCACCCCCTTCCCTTTGCTAACCCAGTTTCTCTGCCTTCCAACCCCAAGAACATATCTGATTCACCACTTTCTAATCTAGGTACAGGAGCCCTTCTTCTGGAATGAGTCCCAATTCTAATCTCATGTCTCCTCCTGAATCTCCTTTTTCTCTCATCTGAGAATTCTTTCCTAATGTAGAGGCAGAGTGATGAGTAGATGGGAGAAGGGAAACAAAAATTTTGTTTTTACTCAAAGCTTTTCCTATATGCCAGCAATTAAATTCCCTTAAGAAAAAAATAATTCCCTTAAGAGTCTAAGCATTTTATATCATATAATCATAAACATCTCTTTCCTGCATGCTTTATGTTTCACATCCTTCCCCTAAGGCATACCACACATTGGGAACACTGCTATAAAAAATGAAGATCTTTATCTACGGTTCTTTTGGGTTAGTGACTACGCTTTCCAAACACCAGCAGAAGCAGAGATATTCCCTTAAGGTTTACTTATTTTCCAAATGCCTCACTTGACCAGAAGATTAAAATATTTTTCCTTAGGCCTCACATTTCAAAATCTGTTTATTTGATTTAGTCTGAACATGGTGTTAGGTTTTGGGTTGAATCCCATTTCCATGATAATCACCATGTGAATATATGATGTCATGTACATAATGATGTTACTTTGCATGCATATGATGTTCAGGTTTCAGATGATTCTCATATCCATGGTAATCACCATGTGTATATATGGCATCATATATATGCAGATATAAGATATCATGTAGATGTATGATATCTCATTTGCAGGTTCAATTCCCATATTCACAGTAATTATCAACTATCTGTTAAATGTATGCCCCTTTTGTGAGATGCTTCCACAGACAATATAAGCTGTGGGATAGTGCACAGTTCCTAAGCATAAAGTGTCAATGATAAAGGACGTGATTTAATCCTTGCAGGCCAAAGGACCTACAATTAATCTTTCCAAAAGCTTCCACCACTCTGTCATCTAGTTGCTTTTGTGTCTCCTGACCAGACACATAGAGTAGATTCCGCACCATTTCAAAATTAAAAGCACACAAACGATCCCTTTTAAAAATGCAGGCTTTCTATTCTGGTAGCCTTCCCAAGAAACATCCTTGAATTCTTAAAGTGAGTTATTAAACTTCCTCATTTGCTTGTGTTTCATTATTTATTCACCTCAACAAGAATTAGATAGAGACTAAATGAGAATTCTGTTTCTACCACTGAGTTTCAGTTTGTCTTCTATAATTTAATTTCTTCTACTTCCCACACAGTTGCAATTTCCCTCTTTCTGCTGATGTTTATTGTATGGCTTCTGTCTTAAACACTGTATTTGTAGGATGTATTTGTGACAATGTTCACTGAAGGTTTCTTTTATTTTAAATATGTTTTCAGGCAAGATCTAAATTCTTCTGTACAGGAGGATGGGAAAACTAGTTCTCCAAATGGCAGCCTTTTTTAAAATAATAAAACACTTAGGAGGAAGCAAGAGAGGAGAATGTAGCCACCATGATTGTAGTAACAAAGAGTTTAGCATGGGGATCAAAGGACCTTTATCATTTCTTTCTAATAGTAAATATCCACAATAATCTGGAATCCAGAAATATGTAGGAAAACTATCTGAAAATTAATGCTCTTTTATTTAGAAGAACAGAAAAAACAAAAGGGGAAAAATATGCCACCCTTATTTAATGTCAACTGGTAATGTATATCACTGTTAATATATATCATTTTTAATCATTGCGATTGTCCTGGGAATTAGTTGCTGGTATCACCCCTATTTTATAACTGAGTTTGATCCTTCTAAAATTATAAAAACCCTATAAATATTATGGAGGACAGGATATTATATATAGGCAATTATATGCTGTCTATTATAATTTTTATGTCAATTAAGACTCACCATTTATTTGTTGGTTATCTGTTGTTGTCTTGTATTAATCTGTAAACTTTGGAAGAGGAAGTATCACATTTTCAGCTTATCTGTTCCATGAAGTGCTCCCAGTGCCTGACACACAGAAGATGAATAATAAGTATTGATTAAATGAATAAACTGACTTCCTGTCTCTGCATTAGAAAATGATAGCACAGAGATGGGGACATCTGTCTGTGCTACCGTCTGTGCTTTACCAATGGAAAAGCTTACCATCATGATAACTCTTGCATGGTTTCTTGCTCAAGTAAGCAATTGTTTCAGCGATACAAGATGGGGTTCTACATGTTGTAAATAAGTATGATAATATGGATGTGATCTGCTCTCTTGGCCATTTGACAGTCCCTTACCGATGGCATTTTCCACCAATTCCAGGAACTTTGTCATTAATCATGTTGCATGTTTCAAAGCTCACCTGCTATATCTAAAGTTTGTCACTATTACTCATTTACTTGCAAGATTTGGGTCACAATGTTGAAACCTCAGGAGCCTTAAAAGAGACCTTCTTAAGCAATAATGCATATGCAGATTTTCCCCTTGGTATCTGCAAATAGATTAGCCAGGGTAACAGATGTCTCCTAAATTTGACAGCTAATGTATACATTAGATGATTGCAGCAGTTAAAAGGGGACCCCCATTATCTGAGGTCAAATAGCATAGGCACTTCATATGTTCTATCTTACTGATAGATTCATAGTAAAGGCCATTAATTCTAACCACATCTCATATGTGTGTGTGCGCACACTCATCCTGCACAAAACTGATTTTGCTTTAAACTGTTTCTGTAATTAAGAGATGAGTGTCTATATTGGTCATATCTTCATCCATCTCCTAGTCTACCTTGTAGGTTTATGCCTCAGCTTTTCTTTAGATTATCTATCTAGAAGAGTATCCTCTGCCAAAGTCTAATCACAGGAAAAAATGAAGTGAATGTCTCCTTGCCATGTTTATTTTCTATCACCTTAACTTCTTAGTTGTAATAGGTTAAAGGCATAAAAAAAAGTTAAATGCCATGCTAGTTTGAAACAGTCATAAATTATACTTTGATGAAACTAGCAAAACTGTCCTAAGTTTCATAGCTGAAACTTCAGAGCAGTGCTGATGTAAGTTGGGCAATCTTAGTAAGTAACCCATCCATATCCATTCTACACTAAGCATAAAAATTCAATAATACTTTCATTCACTTGAAAAAAACCCTTTCTTCTGATTGCTTCAGATAAATATATTGACTTCATTCTACTTTCTAATTGCTTTTAGCAACCTAAAAATGATGTAACTATGGAACTGGCAACTTTTGAGATGTGCTTGAGTGAGTTGGGCTTCAAATTTCTTCACTATGACACATGATTAATGCAATTAAAATAATAAGCAAGATCTAAATCTTTAGTTCAGAGTCCACCTTTGTATTATGATCTTCGGGTTGAAGTTTTAGAAATTAAGTGAATTTTAATTTCAGTGGCTGCTAGATCCTCTTTGCTTATCATTTTTCATCATGTGTCTATATCAGGGAGATTGAACTAATCATGCTGCGGTAAAACACCAAATATCATTGACTTAAAGCACTTTACTATTTGTCAATCTCTGGTTGGCAGGCACTTATTCTCATTGCATTACTCATTATTATTACATTCCAAGCTGCTATAGGAATCATTGTCTGGAAATGAAAGGTTGTAATAAGAAGCAATGAGAAAGCTTTGGGGGTCTGCACAAGCAATTAATTCTCCTACTTGAACTGATACATATTACTGTTGCTCATTACTCACTGGCAAGAACTGTTAGCTGTCACACTCAAATGAGGGATTTTTAAGAAATATAATCCTATCCAATGGCTGCAAAGTGGCATAGGAAGTATGGTTAATAAGTAGCATAGACCCCACTGAATAAGATGTATAGTATAAATGGAAGGAAATATGTATAGGTGAGACCTCAACAAAGGCATCTTCCAATGGACTGAAGTTTCATAATGCAGTTAATATTAGTTTATTTATTTATGCAGGGTTTTCATTAACCTAGAGCCCCTTTCCCCCCATCTTTCATTAGCTAGCATTTCTAGTGCTAGTCTACATTACCTTTTATCTTACAATACTTTACAGACACAATGAGTGACATGATTTTTATTCTCTTTAATTTGAGGTATAGGCTGTAGGAAAGTTCTTTTCATGACGATCCACTCTACTGCCTATGAAATTTGGGATTCAGGCACCTTTCTCTCAGAGCAAACATCCATGGTCTAAAAATCAAAAAGGCTGATTAAAAGATTACCTTATGCTGATTGACTATTTTACATCAAAGTTACATATAATCACTGAATGATTTCCTTGATCAAATATTATGAAAATGGGGAGATTGTTTGATGCATCTCTTCATACATAACAAATCTTTAGAGGAAAAAAGATGCAGTTATTGGAAAGGGAATCAGTTGATATAGATGGGAAAATATATCTTTTTGAGCTGTATTTGAAAGGTTATGTTCCTTCTCCCTATCATATCAGACCCATGCACAAGACAAATGCACAAGATAAAAGTATTTTCTAAGATTCTGCAAAAAGGAGGAAGGTTGGTCTCTGTTTTGCATAAATTACTGGTTCATGACAAATATTTCAGTGTTACTGAGGGGATACGGTATTGATGAAAGTTAAATAGGAAAAATAAGGGTAATAAAAATAAGATTAGTGGAGCAGGAAGTAGAAAATACATAGAAGACTATACAACAGAGGAAATGTATTTTTTTCCATTAGTAATATCAATTCTATGGAAGACGTCATTTATTCAAGGCTTATCCACAACCTTTCCAAGTAAATGCAGAGAGTTGCATTGAACTCAGATCCCTCCATCACTGATCACTGAACTCAAGATCCTCTAACGAATAAAATATTAAAGTTTTCCAGGTAAGTGTTTTATATTTTGCTTTGAATCCTAAAAGGAAATATCTAACTCCTTGGTGAGACTTTCCTGATAGTAGGTTTTTACCTGAGGGCTTGTGCTGTATTACATATTCTAACAATATGACTTATTGATAGAGGATTGGTAGTGATGATAGAAGGTTGGGGCATATTTGTCAGCTCAGCAACTGGAGGGGTTCAAGGCTAAGTTAAGTCATGTGGATAATCAACCATGTCTTCATGGTCATACTCCATCAAAACTTTAAATCCTGAGGCTGAGGAGAAGGTCCCTGATTGGCAAAACCCTATGCATATTGTCTCATGTGATTGTTGTGAAAAATTTTCTGTACAACCTCACTGGAAGAGGGAAATTGCCAAGTCTGTGCCTCGGACTCTAAAAACCTGCACTATGTTCCTTTAATTTTTTTTTATATATAAATATCACGACATTGTAATCTCAAGGATTTGCCTCCCCACCTTCCCCTCCCTTCCCCCCACCTTTCCCTCATGCTCAAAGTTCTGTGCTTCAGTTTGGTGCTTAGCTTGTTTTGACTTTTCCTCAAGGCTTTTGTTTATTTTTTTCACTATACCCCATATATTAGTGAAACCATTTGGTTTCTGTCTTTTTCTTTATGGCTTGTTTCTGCTAATATGATTTCTTCTAAATACATCCATGTTGTTATGAAATTGTTGAATTTGTCATTTTTAATTCATGAGTAATGTTCCATCGTGTATATATACCACATTTTTTTCATCCAGTCATCCATTTTGGGGCATTTAGGTTGTTTCTATGACCTTGCAATTATAAATTGTGCTGCAGTAAACATCCAAGCACAGGTGTCCCTTTCTACCCACATTGAGGTCTCTTTTGGCTAGATTCCCAAAAGAGCAATTGCTGGGTCAAATGGTAGTTCCATTTTCATTAGCTTGAGGGTCTTCCACACCGCTTTCCATAGTGGTTGAACTAGTTTACATTCCCACCAGCAGTGTAGTAGTGTTCCTTTCTCTCCACATCCTCACCAGCAATTCTTGTTGCCTGTTCTTTGGATGTGGACCATTCTTACTGGTATAAGGTGGTATCTCATTTGTGGTTTTGATTTGCATTTCCCTTATTACTAGCCACATCGAGCAATTTTTCTTGTGTCTGTTGGCCATTTGTATTTCCTCTTTGGAGAAGTGTCTTTTTAGTTCTTCTTCCCATTTTTTGATTGGGCTTTTGTTTGTTGTATGAGTTCCTTGTGGATCTTCCTTATTAAACCCTTGCCACTCATGTGGAGGGCAAAGATTTTTTGCCCATTCATTTGGGCATCTTTTAGTTTTTTCTGTTGTCTCATTTGCTGTACAAAACCTGCACTATGTTCTTTTGCTTGGTTTTAATTTGCATGATATTTTGAAATTTTATCAACAATTGATTACATATACAATGGTCATATCTATACGTTATATAGTCTTACTATGTAGTTTGTGTATTTGTCCATAAGTTTCATCATTTTGAACAATGACAAAATAACCTCAAATATATTTCTCAGAACATATTCCCTTCATCAAGTAATTTTCATATCTTGTTATTGTACTAAATTTTAGTCATGAATATAAGCAAGTTTGGCGAGTCCTCCTAAGCAATTATCCAACGTAAGAGTGATCTTGGGAAGCTGGATTGATAGTGGGCATAAAAAATGAGGATGGTTTCAAAAACCTCTGAACTTTTACCTCATCCTATTTTATTGCCCTCCATCATGTGATTCTAGGTTATTTAGGTTCTCCCATGGCAGAAAGATAGATAATGAGGACTCATAATTATCAACCCTTACAGTGAAGACATATGGAATGCAAAATGTATTAGAAAACAATGAGAGGCCAAATTTTGTAGAGAATCAGACCGTGATTCTGGGGGAAAAAAATGAAGTTGATTGTATTGACAAGGAACTATTCTGTTTCTGAGACATGAGATTTTTTTTATTTCAGACTATTTTCTATTCACAATGAAGAGAACTCAATATCTATTTCAAGGACCAGTAGTTACCCTTTACAATGCTGTGCAATAGAAAATATAAAGCAAATCACACATATAATTAAAAAAATTGTATCATATATAAGTGATATATCAAGTATAGTATTTTAACATATGGCACTAGATATTTACCAAATGTGCAGTAGCCACTTGTGACTTGTGGCTACCATATCAGACAGTACAGATTTTGATGATAGTTAAGAACCAGGTTGAACAGTAGTGAATCTCATACTTCAAAACATAGATGTTGAAGAGAAATGTATAAATATGAACATTATAAGAGGTTTCAAAGACAAATACAATAGCTTATCAAATATTAGCCTTATCATTTAGAAGCAGTGCAATTTTGGGAAGTAAACCCTTTATACTTCTAATTGTTAGTTTCCTTGTGTTTAAAATAAAGTATAGTTGCTTCTTTATTGCTTAGGTATCTTTTGAGGCCTTGGCAGGAAGTAGTTCACTTAAAGGAAAGGTTAATATTTATAGATTATTTTCAGAATGCATAAACAGAATTAAAATGAAGAAAGACCCAAACACCAGAAACAATAGCCAGTCTGCATTTTACTGCTCTCACTTACTCTTCCCTTAAAAGGATGTGTGAGTAGGACTGGGCTAAGAGTTTGGAAGTATGGCTAAAATAATGACAGGATCAGATGATATCTGTAAATTATGTGGGTAATAGAGTTGCATGGAAGATAGCCCATGATAGGGCCAAAAGAGTGATCAGCATAAGTTATGATGAGGGTTAAATGAAAAATAATTACAAGAAAGGGTCTTAGCATAGTGCATGGCACATAGCATACACTCAACGAATATTAATTATTTTTATTAAAATAATTTCAGTTCCACACATATTTTTAATTCCAATCACCTATGATCATGGTGGTGAGGGTTTGAACTCAGAAATGTATAGCCTCTTAATTGAGATAGGACCAATCTTCCTTTATAATATACCAATGTCAGATTCTCAATATTTAACCAACCAAACATACTATTCCCCAAACATCTTTAATTATACAGTTCTACTTGGATACAGTCCAATAGGAAGAAAATCAGTTTACTGAAAGCCTGTTCCATTTGCTACAAAATCAATTTGTTAATGACAATGTGCCAATTCACCAGAGATACTGACTTCTGAAAGACTCCTTTATTATTTATATGTATGTTCATAAGAATTTTTATTTAATACTTAAAAGCTTCTAGGAATACTGCAGAGTTAGAATCCCATGTTCAACTCACTTGGCCCTCAGTTTCTCTAGTTACACCTTTGATTTTCCTCCTCTCTGCCATTTTTCTTTTTTTTTAATTGTAGACACATCTGTTTTGTTTTTCTGCCCCTTTCAAAAGTTAGGTCTAATGAATTTTTCTTTTTGCAAAATTTGTCTTTTGAGTTGATATTTAAACAACTGAAGATGTTAATGTTTGCTTTCTTTGCTTCCTCTTACTCTTCCTTCACTTTTCCTTTTGAAAATACCAGTCATTAAAATGAAAAATTTGGTTTAAATGCTTATAGTGTTTTGAGACTTTCTATGATATCCCTCAGTAAGATATACATTCGTCTGACATTGAACTTTCCAGGACAGATACTTTAGTGCAATCAAAGTGAAAATACCACTGGATAAAGTTAGCAGGTACGAAGAAATAATTGAAGGTTATTGCAAGAAAGAGGAGAATGCAGTCTGAACTCAATGCCACTGACACAGGGTCAGAGAGCTTTGTGAGAACAACAGTTGAGAGGGCAGCTCAAAGGCTTTCTGTGCTTGTTAATTGGCCTAACCCCAAAAGAAGGTGCTTCAGAAAAAGGACTCCCAAGTCCTTGAGAGAGACAATCATCACTTGTGAAAGTAATGAGAGATGGTTTTAAAATTTTACAGCTTGAAAGGTAGAAAAAGAATTCACAATGACAGACTTTATAAAGAAAATATTTTCTTTAAGAGAAAGAGAGATCTCTATGTTTGAACCATTTGGATTCTGTAAGATAGTCTTAAGACTATGTATAGAAGGCAGTGAGAGTTAAGAAGTATAGTTAGGAAGACCCCTATCTAAAGTCAATCAAGTTGAGACTCTAGGTGAGTGAACCATCTGTTTTAGAGCTTTTGATATGCCCTTGATAGTCACTGAATTACTTTGTGTCTTTTGTGAAGGACTGAAATCTGCCTTGTTGCTATTCATTCCTTCTTACACAGGCCATAATCACAAAAATACATGAAAAATATAATAAAGGCATGTTTTATAATATGTATAATGGTGTCATTTAAAATATAATAAAACTATTAATAAAGTCTGTATTGAAAAGTAAAGTCAAATATTAGGCAATGATAACATGTGTATGCACGTGCTTATAGACAAGTTCATGTATGTGTTGGCTCATAAGATTATGAATTCATCTTTTTATGTCTCTTTTCAGTAACTCGTTTGCCCTCTGAAGTGCACAGTGTTAGAGATGGAATTCTAATAACACTTGGAGAACTCGTTCTAATCTTCTGACCCTGAGATGTGCTGACAACTCATATTAATTGCCTATTTGCTGACATTTCTCTGGAAGTAGGTGCCATTTTCTCTCAGAAAGGCTCTGTCAAAAGAGGTGGTAAAGCAAGGAAGTCTGTATGGAAATACCAAGAAAACATTTTGATTGGGAGACATCCTCTGCCATCTTTTCAAATGTCAGCCTTAGACATTAGACCAGTAAAAGGGGGAGGAAGAAGGTACGACAGGACAGAGAAAAGTGCTGAGTCTATGGGAGTGTCCAAAAGAAACTCCTCCATTGTTTGCTGTGACTAATTACCTCTTGTCATCATAGTTGTCACTATACTTATTATTTTATTTATTTATTTTTTTGAGACTAGGTCTGGCTATTTTTGCCAGTGGAACCACAGGCTCATGTGGTTCCCATTCTCATTCATGCCCAGGGTACCATGAATTCAAGCAATCCCCGGCTTCAGATTCCCAGGTAGCTGGGATTACAGGCGTGTGCCACCACACCCAGCTATTTTTTGGGACTAGGTCTCACTATGCTGCCCTGAGCAGGACTCAAACCAAACAAACTGACTTTTTGTTTATTATTACTATTATTAATATTACTGTTGCCAAATGTTTCCTGCAAGGCTTATTGTTTCCACTGATTGCTTCAACTTTATACACCAATGATCTTGAGTGTGAATGATCTGTTCCAGAAAGATAAACCAGTATCAACCATCATAGTCTCTGAAATCTCTACAGGACAGATGCAAAATAAAAGATAAACCAAACAGTTGGAAAAAATTAGGAGTCTTAAGCCTCCTTAAGGCTATCTTTTGAATGCAGGTCTGAAAGTGCTCTTGCTCCAGCTATGAGTGTTAAAACTTTGGCTTACCATAAATGAGAAAATCACAAATGTGCAATTGAAAGTCAATCACTCTAGAGGGTCTTGCAAATAAGTTGGTAATTTGGAAGGATAAATCATCTCCAATTGCAACCTGGACTAAATGCAGAGGTAGTCTCATTTGAAGCATTCTCATCTCCAAAATGAAAATATACCGACTTGCTTTATTTGGAAATATGACCAAGAAGGCTTTGTGCAATGCTTTATTCATCCAGTAAACACAGTCAAGCTTTTTCAGAGGCACTAATCCCTCTGGAGCTCTTTGCCTAGAGTGAATACAAATACAGGAGACCCTTGCATTGTCTCCAAAATGACAATAAAATTACCTTCTTTAAAGAAATAAACTTCAACTCCTCTTTTTTACATTGTTTATTCTTCCTCTGTCTTCCACTGAGGCAGACTCTCTTTTTGAAAATGTCTGTCTATGTATAAGTTTAATTGCAGGGTAAATGACATAAAAGATATTATGGGTTGAACAGATATATTGGGTCAAAAAGAAATGCTGAAGCCCTATTCTCTGTACCTGTGAATTTTGGCCTTATTTGGAAATAAGTTCTTTGAATGTATCATAGAATTAAAATGAGATAATGCTTGACAGTGTGAGTTCTAATTTAATATGATTGATATCCTTGAAAGACAGGAAAACAGAAACACAGGGAATAGAGGACATTGTGGAAACAGAGACAGAACTAAGAGCTTTGTGGAGCTAGAGATTGTGTTATAGGGCGAAGTGTGAGACAAGCCCACACCCCAAAACTTGCCCTTTCTTAACAAGTGCTGCCATCCACTGCATAGAGACAAACATATTCTGAAAGACCTTCAAGGGAAAGGAACTTGAATACAATTAGTTTGCAAAAGAGAGAAGAGAAAGAACATAGTTTCCAAATGGAACACCCATAGTTACCCATCCCCCCAAACAGGGTTGTCCGATAGCAGGATCACTGAGGCACAAAATATTGCCACAAGTCTAAGTGATATCGAGTGACAAAACAAGAAAAATGGAGTGCTTAAACAAACTACAAAGGGAAGAAGCTGGCCCTTTAAAGCCAGCCACACACCAGTTTCTTCCCAGGCGTACATGCAGCAGCAAGACCACATAAACTTTAAGAAGGAGACAAAAGCAAATTTACTCATTAAAAGACAAATGAGACAAGAGTCACTGAGGGGGTATAAAGGAACCCCTTTGGTAATCTTACCACACAGTCCAGTTTTTAGTACAAAGAGCACATGGCTGCAGCAGCCATGTACATCCACAAAATGGCAGCTGCCCACCTTAAGCTGGATGAAGGGGTTAAGATGGCACCACCACTCCTTCTTCAAAGACAAAGCTCCACTCACTCCAAGCCAAAAAACAAACAAACAAAAGAGCCAAGATGGCATCATCAATCCTTCTCTGAAAGCAGAAGAATCAAATCCAATTGGAAAAAACAGGATGGCATTGTCTTTCTTTCTCCAAAGGTTTCCACAGTTGCGGCATTCTTTCAGCTCCAACTCCAAAGTGGTCCAACATCAGCAAAACTCACTCGATACTATACAGCAAACACTTCAGATGCCTCAAGCTAAAACGGCAACACAGCAAACTCTCTTCAGTTTTCTAGAAGACTTCCAAACTTTGCAGTTTCAAAACTAAACCAAGTTTTCAATTACCATTTTCAGGATAGCTCACACAGTTCAGAAGTTCTTGAACATTCCTCCCCAGGCTCCTCACTGGCCCAGGTTGGGGATGGAAGTACACAGCTTGGCTTCCTTCCCTTCCCTGCTGCCCCGCATGGCAGCAGCAACTCTGAGGCCTCCAGCCTCCCTTCTGCTCTTTTCTGCCTCATCCTTCTTAGTTCTGTCTCGTCTCTCATTTCCATGTGTCTTCCTCTGTCCCCTCCCTACTCTCTTAATCCTTTCTTCTCAAGAGAAGGCTTAACTTCCTGTCTCCAAGTCTCCACCCACCAGGACACAATGGCTGTCATTCTAATGCAGCACCACCAGTACTAGGGGCCACAGTCCCCTAACATAAGGGTCCTTCTGTTGACAACCACAGGAAAGGTGTAGAAGGGGCCAAGCAAGTCTGGAGAGAACAAGGTAAAGGCTTGCCATTCTCAGTATCCCCATGCATCTCTCTCCCATATATTTGTCTCTTTCAGCATCTCTTTCCATGTCCCAAGTCCCTGATAAAAGTTTCTGCTTGTTCTCCTTCCTTTTTTCTCCCTATCTTCCTTCTCTAGCTTTCTCCTCCCTGTTTAACCCCATCTTTCTACAGGTGGGGTGGGGACCCTGGAGCCTCCCTTCTCCCTTGGGGACTATCTGTTGCACTTGGAGTTAAGCTACAACCAATTAAGGAGTACAGGAGGCTAAAAACTGGAGAAAGCAAGAAGAGTCCTTCCTTAAAGGCTCCAGAAAGATCATGGCCCTGTCAACTTCTTGATATGGAACTTATACTCTCCAGAATTGTGAACCAATAATTCTGTGTTGTTTGAAACTCTCCAGTCTGTTGTCATTTGTTACATAGCATCCCACGAAATGAATACAAATGGTTAGTTGCCTTTCAGAAAGAAGAGACATGAAATGTAACAGTTATTTCCAATTCTGAAAAAAAGTATTGATTTTTAGTACCTGAAATTTCCTTCTTACCTTTGGCAGTGGGCTCTGCCATACCTGGAAGGAGGCTAACAAATCCTGCAACCAAGTTCAAGCTCTGCTCCTTCTTTATCTCAGACTTGTGAAGTAACCTCCATAAATCTGATTCCTCTGCATATGATATTCACTGTTGTGCAGTGCTTTTGTTCTGTGTTTAGTATAAAGGAAACTGGGGTGAGTAAAACTCCTGAGCGATCAAAATTTCAATTATTCTAGGTCCCTTCTTTTTCTCTTCTTTTTCTTCACCAGCACACACCTTCCCAACAACCAACCATCAACTAATCCCCTCCGAGGTTCCAGCTGATAATAGCTTCACATTTTATATATTCCAGAGATATCTGTAATTTAACAGGCATCCCTGGAAGACAGAAAAGCCCTTGAGGCAAAAACAATGAATTCTAATGGAAAACTCCAGGCTTTTTGATAGGCAGTGAAATAGTTATTTTTTGAGCTGGAGAACTTTGCAGAAGGGAATCAGATCACCCCAAAAAGCCCCTTAGTCCTGAAGCTGGTGTACATTGTTGTAGCTTTTCATCATGGTGTAGTTGTGAAAATCAGGAATCTAACCTTTGAATCATCATGGATTCTTGTCCCGGGAAGCTGTAGAAAGGAATTTGCAGACTGTTTGAATTGCTGCCTTTAGCTTCACAGCTCTAGTCTCAGAATTTTTTACTTTTAATTGCCCTGAATTTGGGGTTTTGTTAGAAATGTGCTATTTTTGTGTTAGCCCACCCAGATTCTACTTCCCATGTCTTTGAAGAATGGTTTGACTAGTCCTCCTGGAATTTGACTGCCCTGTCTTCACTGTCTCTCAGAATCCCCTCCCTGTGCTTGATAGGGGTGCTGTGGTGTAATTGTGGGGAGAGGTGTGGCCCCCAGCATGGTGGTAACACTAGAATGGCATTCTTGTGCCTGATGGGCAAAGACTTGGAGAAGGGAAGCCAAGGCTTATCATGAGAGGGACCGAGAGAGAAGATTTAAGAGGAGAGAGACGGCTGAGGCAGAAAAGAGCAGAGCAAAAGCAAGGAGGCTGGCAGCCTCAGAGCTGCTCCTGTCATGTGCAGCAGCAGGGCAGCAAAGGAAGCTTTTTTTTGGGGGGGTGCTTCCAACCCCAAACTAGGCTGGTGAGGAGACTGGGGAAGCATGTTAGAGAAACTTGTGACTTGTGTAAGCTGACTTGGAAATGTGGTACTTGAATATTTGCTTTACCTTGAAATGACGAAGTTTGGGATTTGTCTATGGTGAGATGTCTGAAGTGGTTGCTACTGTTGTAGTGAGTGAGTCTTGCTGGTTCGGGGCCACATTAGAGTTGAAGCTGAAAGAATGCCAGAACTGTGCCTTTTGGAGGAGGATTGTTGATGTCATCTTGGTTTCTTCACTGGATTTGAATGCCCCGCTTTTGAAGGAGCGACAGAGCCATTTTGGTTTCTTTATTTGGATTGAAGTGAATAGTTGTGCCTTTAGAGGAGTATCGATGATGTCATCTTGGTTTCTTCATCTGACATGGAAGTAGGACAGTGGCCATTTTGTCTAGTTTTTTGGACTAGCAATTGAACTGGCTGGTAAGATAATCAAGGGGGGTTCCTTATACACAGTGATTTTTGGCTGCTTTGTCTTTTTAATGAGTAAATGTGGTTTTGCTTCTTCTTAAGGTTAGTGTGGTCTTGCTACTGCTCATGCTGGCTGGGAAGAAACTGATGAGAGGCTGGGTCTAAAGGGTCAGCTGCTTATGTTTGTAAGTTTAGTTAAGTTCAATGTTTTGATGTTTTCTTACCCGATTTCATGCTGAGCCCAGCATGTTCCCGGCCTGCACTAAATGTGGAGCCCAATGTACCCTACATCTCGTGCTTGCTCATGTGGTCACTCCCACTTGGTAACAGCTCCTTCTCATATATTGATTGCTTCTGTCTACTAAGCTGTTGCTTCTTTTCATGTGTTCATTTATCAATCAGTTATTCCTTTATTCAATCTCTCATTCAATTTATTGACCACATGTCTTTGAAATACATTATAGAAACAACAATGATCCAACTGGCAAAGTTGTATCTTTTCTTAAGGATTTGTAGCCTAATAGAGGAGAATCTCATATAAATAATCAATACTATTTAAAATGCTTTACTATCTGGAGTTAAGATATTGCTTTGGTTTTCCTAAACAATCATTTAATTTCAGTATTTTTTCAATATTTACTTTTAATTTGTATCTTTTTTTTTAATCCTGCCCAAGGTTTTTTTTGTTTTCTCATATTCCTTAATCATTTTCTCCCTTTATTCACTAGACTGTTGCTATATTTATGAGACTAAGAACAGATAGGCTAGCAATAAAGCCATTTTTCTTGAACATATGTCCATGTGTTAAAGTGCTATCTGTGATATTCTATCATTGAATTTACTTTCTCTCTAATATGGTAGGCATCATCCAATCCATGAAGGTCCTGACTAGCAGGAGGACAAGGATTTTGTTCCTTCCTGCTAGATTACTTGAACTGAGACATCCTTCTGTTCTTGGGCATGCCACAATCTCTATCCTTTAGCCCCAGACTGAAATCTGCACTATCAGTTTCTCTGGTTCTCAAAACCTGTGCTTAGAGTTACAATGTTGGGTTTCCTGGATCTGCAGCTTTGAGACAGCAGACTGTAGCATTCTTCTCTCCCATGATAATGAGACAATCCCTTACATTAAATCTTCTTTTACCTCCATTTCTTCAACCTCAATTTCCTTGCTTCCCCCCACCCCCAACTCTCTGTACACATCTATGTTTACATGTATCTGGTTAGCTAGCAATCATTGATGTGTCATATATGCTTTCATAAAAAAGTGGTACCTATTTCCCTCTCCTTATAACCATAAAAATATGGTTGAAGTGATGGAGTGTAACTATGAAAAAGGTAGGTCAGGAGACAATTGTAGATAAAGGAATGCTTCTTCCCAGAATCATCTCTCTCAAGGCCATCTGTGTTGCAGGGAGAAAAACCAGCCACATGGAAAGACCAGATGAAGGTGGCTAATTGAGAGGGCTGGGGTTTCTTCTTGCATGAACCTCCCACTTAGAAAAGAGGAAAGAAGATAGAAGGAAAGAAATCATAAAGCACCAAGCATATTAGTAAAACATAATCTCCATGAAAGCCACAATAGATAGAATTACCCACAAATTGACAATTTTAAGTGTTTGACTTATCAGCATAGAAAAGAATCAGCAAAAGAACAGAAGGGATTTACTTTTATTGCACATCTGATTTAGGTTGAGTGAAAATATATTTGATGTGAATATATTTTAGAGTTACAGTTAGGATTGGTAGCAGGAAGAGAGGTATCTGAATTTTTTTTTTTTTTAGTGGAGTTTTATTTATGCTTTTATGAAGTCTCATACTAGGGAGTCATCTTAAAGACAAAGTTAAATCTACACTATAACTTTAAAAGGATAGAATATTTTGGAAGTCAAATGTAGTATGCCATGTCTGGCACAGAGTTGTTATATAGCTCCCTGGAACTCCAACATAGCAAAAGCTGCTCCCTAAATGTGACTTTTTGGGCATAAGTAGGTTTCATAGTGAGGCTCTGAAGGCTGAGTGAAGGTTACCCTTTTCTGAAAGACATTTACTTGCAAAAAGGAAGAACTTACCACCTTCACACACCAGGAAGAACTAATTTCCCTGATTCTTTACAGTGGAGAAGGCTGGACTTAATTCTGCATGCTTTTGTTTACTGTGCCTTCCTCTTAATTTCTTTAACTGACCTTCCCTTTCTTCCACTAACCTCTAGTTTTAATTGAGCTGTTTAAGATGGTGTTTGTAGCCCTGTAGATGTATTACTCTGTGTTACTGAATCTCTCCTGTATACACTAGAGCTATATATGATATATTAACCTATGCTTTTAACTTTTCTTGTTAATCTACCTGATGATTACTTGATTGCAAGACTAGATGAACCTAGAGGAGTAGAAGACTATTTTCTTTGTACCTCAGAAGAGTCATTTAGGACCTGAACTCCAATGATTATTTACCTCATGACTGGGGTGTTAAAACATCCAAGTTCAATGAGGTTATTAATCAGGCACTCAAAATGCAGAGTTTCATTGGTTCAAGAGAAGTAAACAGTACCAATTCTCTGAATTCAGCACAAACCAGACAGAATCATGTGTCAAGCTTTTAATAACTCTATTGCAAAAGCTGCATCTTTTGATATCCTAGCCCCTGGTGGCAACTCTGCCAGGTAATCCTCTTCTCTCCAAAGTCTGTCAGTGGAATTCCTGCCAGAGATAGCAGCAGCCCTGAGTCTGAGCATACTGGCCTTGGGGTAAAACCTCTGCTTAATTGTTCACCTTAATTGCTACCTCCATGGAGCTGGCCCTAAAGAAGACCTTCATTTTCTTCTCTCTTAATACTTTGTGTCCTCAAATAAAATGCTTAGTGTGAAAAAGGTTTCCTTCTTTCATTCAGGACAGAGATAACAGTTGCCCCTATAGAGTGGTATTGACAGTTATTTTTCAGAATTTATTATTAAACAGTTCCATGTATAGGATCTCATTTCAACACCACAACATCAGTACAGACAAGTCATTTAAACACTACACAAAGGGGCACACAGGCCTGTGTGGTCCTGTAGCCCCTAGCGATTTTCACTACTATTAAAAAAGAAACAACATGCCCCCAATAGTCATTAATGCCAAGCTCCACCAGACTTAATATCTAAACTAATTACAGTTTACACCTCCACCCAATATGAAATTTTAAACCAACCTGGAATTTCCTGATCAGCCCTGTGGTGGGGATCTGCAAGATAATGATAGAGTCAGTCTGAGCTTGGTCCTCTCAGCCAGGGATTGATGCTCTAAACTCTTCTGACCTATCTTTGCTCCTCCAAGATCTGATCAAGTCTCCGAGCTTGCCTTGTGCCTGGCTAACTGAGCAAGGAGTTAACTGAGATCTGTAGGTGGAACTGAGTAGCCATGGAAGACAGGTGAGTCTCACCCTCTTGTTTTCTTTAGATTCAACTTGCACCCAAGTGCCTCAACTCAGAAAACATTGCTGGCAGTGTTATTGGTCAAGGGGGCCAGTTTTTATACTAAAATACCCTTTTTGATTAGCTTTTCCAAACCAGAGAAAAACATCTATCTTTTAGTATGATACAAAATGGGTCGAGGTCTTTATTAACCCTTAAGCTTCCAGGCATATTATCTTTGTCATTTAGATACTTGCTGCTTGTTCCAGGTCCCTTTCCATTCCAAACTAAAGAAAATAAACTTTTATTCCTAGACCTGTCTCCTGTGCTCCCTCTCCCCCTTTCAGGATTTTTCCCCTACCCCTCCACCCACAGCCTTGCTATGTAATCCCAAAATCAGAAAGCCAGACCAAACTATTTATTACTAAGCAAATAAGCAGGTGATTATCTAAATATGCACTACAAAATAAGCAGGGATAAATCCCGGTTACTCCATTACATGTGCTACAAAGTAAATATAAAAAACTCAGTTACTCCACCACGTGTCTGAAACTGTCATTTAGTCCCAAGTCACCTCACCACATGTCCAATGAGGGTTCACCAGCAGCTTTTCCAAAAGCAAGTCATTTCTCTTTTCTCTGTAGGCATCTGTTTTGGCTTCCTGCAAAAACGTGATGTAAGACATTGTGTTACTCTTCTCTTTTGGAGTCTGTCTCAACTTTAGGCAATAGAAAACCTCCAGGGTAAAATAGGAACCAACACCAGGTCCATCTTCTCAGATTTCACTCATGCTCTCTCCCAAAACATCTGAATCAAACAAGATAAAACAAGTTCCAACACAAAGTTTAAATATCCACACTCTTTGGACTCCTTTGGCATACACCATCAGCTTATGCATGCTAAAGCTCATGAATTCACCAGCCCAGGCCTAAGTCCACCGGTCCCAAGTCACCTGATACATCACAGCTGACCTTCATCCATTTCCAAAAAAATAGCCAATCCTTTGTTTTGTATCCAAGTCCCTTTTTAGATTTCCTTGTTTTTTCTCCCTTTCAGGAGCAGAGCCTTGTTAAACATCTCACATCACAAAAGCCTTGTTTTTCTTTTCCCCTCCCCTTTTCTCCTTCTGAAAGAAAATTATGAATTCTAATAAAGGGCTTTGGGTATAGTACACCTATGCTTTCTTCACCTGAGTCCTGAAACGACCAAGTCAGAAAGGCAAATTACTATAATGCTGCCAAGTGCTTCTTGAAACTTGTAATTCTAAAGCAAAGGGAAGTTAGCTTCAACTTTCTCGCTGCATTTTCTTTCCAATTTTATTATCATTGCACAATGCTTCAGCTATGTTAATGGCAGATGCCACGCTATCTGTAGGAGGCACTGGCCAATTAACCTTCTCTCTCTCTGCTCTCCTTCTCACTCCCCTTGTAAGGAAACTTTTTTTTTTTTTTTAATAAGAACTGTGTTTACTGTTGGGTCTTGTCCTGAGTTCTTAGGAAGACAGGTTGGGACCCACCATCTAGTGAGTCTCCCTTCCCCACACTTGTTCCCCTGTAACAATGCGGCACCCAATACGGGGCAATCACATGTGTGGTGATAAACCCAAGGAGCTGTCCTGGAGCTGGTCATTCTAAGTACTCAACACACAGCAGGATTCTTCCATCTATAATTTAGTGTAGTTCCAGCTCAGTAAAACACTATATGTGTGTTGATGTAGATATGAGTTCAACCATTAGGTTAGGCAGGTCAACATCTTTATAGTTTTTACTTTAGGTTTTAGCTTGAGCTGTCTGATAAGGTCTAGTGTTTAGAAATTTATTATGGTCTTATGGGATTTCCAACATAGAATTTTACTTCTGGGGGGATATTTAGGGGTGTGTATAAACATTTTCTATAACTTTGCTTTGTATTTGCCTTCTACCTTGAAAGTCTACTTGGAGAAATTCTGGCCGCTTTCCATAAAGTAGGTCTAGAAAAGACAAAAGCCCATTGGAAGCCACCAAGAAAGATGAAGAAGTCTCCCTCCTGCCCCAATAGTAGCAAAGGGGAGAAGGTGGAGGGGAGCACCACCACTTACTGGAGGTTTTGAACCCACCAATGAAGAATCCCATTTAGGAGACTGGCACCTCTCCTAGCACAGCTGTACCTATTCCACTGACTTCCACCCCCCAGACTCCAGCATAGATCTGGAATGTCTTCTCTTTCTTATACCAGATAGGACATCTAGTTTGGCTAAAGGATAAACTCTGGAGTAGGACATTTCTCCCTTTGCCAATTCCTGATGAGTGGATTGAACAAACAGGGGTAACCTTCCAGACTATATTGATTACATACTCAATTTTCCACTAGGAACATCTTGAATAGGAGAAATTCCAAGAATCACAGAATTCTACAGGTATGGCTATTATTTTTCTGGTTTTGACTTCATTGGTTTACCTAGATGGACATACAATCCATATCACAGATAGTATTACTATCAGATGAGCAAAGAGTGTTACCAGGGAATGGTAATCAAGATGATTATTACCTTCACCAAGAAGATCCAAAAACCTTTCAACCAGAAAACTGTGTCTAAAATCTAGACCTAACCATAACTGATCTAATGCTATATTCTAATAATGGAGGAATGAGAAGCTAGAACACTGCGTGTCTTGTTTATTAATAAGTGGGTTGAGGCAGGGAATGCCTAAGAAAAAATAATTTTGGTAGGATACTGAAGTTTGCTAGTGGGGAGGCTCCTGTGTATTTTAAGAACTTTGTAGTTGATTCTGATGCATGCTGAAATGTGAGAATCATTGTCATAGTGATTGCATGCTGAAATGTGAGAATCATTGTCATAGTGATTTGTAGTATAGCCTTCCTGGATTCAAATCATAGCTCTATTATTAACAGCTGAGTGTTATAAGATAAAATAGTACTTTATGATACTTTTTCATCCATACATTGAAAAAGTACCTGTTTGAGAGGTTATCAAGAGAATTAAATGCATTACCATTGCATTTTTGCTACTAAGTCCCACATAGATGCAAAGTTTTGCCTTTAGGGGTAGAAAATACAGGATCCTTCCTCTCAGTCATGACCTCTCTGTTAGATCTTGGAAGCATGGTTTTTTAAGGACTGTTTGCCATTTTCAATTACAAAACACATACAATGAAGTGACACCAGCTCCTTTAAAGCTGGAAAGTGATTCCTCAATAAGGAGCTGCTTTTCTGTCGTTAATCGAAAGAAAAATATCCCCTATGTTTGGATGCTGAAAAAGTACCCATTGCATCTGATCTACTCTTACCACAAGCCTCAGGACACATGTTTCCAGAGTGAATTACATGAGCCACAGGCTGCAACAATTTCTTTTCAAGAAACTCAATAATCCATCACAACGCTCTGCCTTCACCTATTCTCTTATGATTCAGCTGGATGCAGAGAGATTTCTTCCAAATTTTTATCAAAACATTAGGAATTCAGACTCCAAGCTAAAATCCTTGTTTTCATTTTGTTTAATATTTTGAAGAATCTGAGTCTTTAGTATTGACTGTTTAAGCAGGCAATCGAAAACCTCAATCAATAGCAGTCACTCATTTTGGCACGGTGTGGTCTTTCCAAAGCAATAGATGGTTAAACCCCCTTGACCTTCTCTTTTAATTAATTCCAGACTTTATTAATAAGCCCCTACAAAGCCCTGCACAATTGCATCTCTTGAGAAGGAACTTTGCCCTCTGAGTTTTCCTAAAATCAATGAGTCTGAAAGCAGAGCCCCAGGAAGCAACATGGTGTGGTGGTGCAGGAGCAGAGGGTGGAAGATCCCCTTAGTTGACCTGACAGCTGATATGTGCAAGCTCAGATCTTACAGGAGACTCCTGCAGAATGTGTCCACCTGATTTCTGGCTCAGGGCAGAATACAGCAATGCCTAATTGGTATTACTTCTGACTTCGTTGCTTTTGCCTAGAAGCAAAAGTCAATGGAACAGGAAAAAATAATTTGGATTCCCAGAAGGAGTACCTATAATTCTGTGTGGTGTGATCAACTACAAGTCCAGAGAACTGCCCAGAAATGATGGACTGTAATTTCTGCCAAGTTACCTTTCTAAACAGGCCTCAGTTTCTTCATCACTCAAAGAACAGGCTTTTCCTAATAGTTCCTTGAGTTCTCTTCTACTTCTGAGCTTCTAAATTACTTTATATTTCCAAAACACTTTTCTCATTGCAAAACTTATTAAAAGGGTAAAACTTGTGTGGATGTGGATCCTCTGGAGAAATGCCCAAACACAGTCCCTTATGAACTGTCCATAACACATTATAGCTGTCACAAAAAATAATGGTCATAATTGCCTTCTTTAGTGAAGTAAAATATATTAATTCAGATTTCAAGAGCTGGAAATTCAGCATTTTATAGACTTAGGTCTTTCACTATGAGCAAACTTTTTATACGAATAAAGGGATTGAAACAAAAATTTAAAAAGTATGCTATAAACTATGTACCACCTAAAATGAACACTGGTTCTATTTTATGACACTGACTTCATGAGTATTTTTGACTATAAAAATTGATTATGTGGGAGAAATAAAAATGTATTTTTCTTTATCTATAGCTCCATACCAGCAAACATCCCTCTTATCTTGGACTTCTATGTTTATAAATTTGATGTATATTAGTCTGGCCTATTTAAAAATATAGATGGAAGTATCAGTGGGCTGGGAGTGTGATGGCACAAAGGAAATAATTTTATATCCCTCTTGATTTCCCTAGATTGGCATATAATCAGATAAGCATCATCCCAGATTGATGAGAAAGGGAAGTTTAGTAACAAACTGGATATAATTCCTTTATACATAAAGTTCCAATGAAACTGAGCAACTTGAGTACATGGGTTCACTAAGGGGCAGGAAAAAGCAGAATTTGGTTATGAAGTTTACCAAGGTATGACTGTTACGGAGATTAAAGTTCATCCCCCTCCCCTATCTAAAACAGTTAGGGCATTTCGGTCATCCTGTAGGTATGGATGTGTCTTTAAGAGAAAACATCTCCTTTAAACAAATAAATGCCATTATGGTTTTAAATTTGCATTTACACTCATTTTCTGTATCACTCTTCAGATTACTTATCTATCTCAAAACTTATATTAGTTTGGCATATGTTATGAAGAAGTCAAATTCATTTCATTTACTTGATGTCAAGTCTAGAGCTATGCAAATATAGCACATTTTTCTAGAGTTAGATGGCCACTTAGTGTTTTTTCTTATTAATGTTGTCATGAATATGCTTGCACAGTGTGTGAACTGAGGTACAACGCGAGAGCTTCTTGTTTGCACAGGTCAAAGGATCCAGGCTTTCCGGCTAACAGAAACAAAGCAGAATTTTAGCATAAAAGAGCTTTAACAAAATGAATGTGCATAGAGAGATAAAACAGAAAAGGATCAGTTTCCCAATAAAATACCTAAAGTTACCCATCCCTTAGTGGGTAAATATCCAGCCAAACAGGGTTGGTATAGTGAAATCATCCTGCTTGAGACACCAACTGTAGTGCAAGCACCAGGCTCTTGGTGGGTACTTTACTGGATCTAGCGGTTAGTTACACAGACTGTAAAGTCACCAATCCTTGTCACCAACTGTAAGGGCAAGTATCCTGTTTGTGATGTCAATTGCAGTACAAAGCATCAGGGTCACCAATCTGTAGGTTCTTTATTGGTTCTACCAGTAACACACACACACTAACACACATATACACACACACACACACCAGGCAGGGTAGGCAAGACCCTCCAGTCTCCCAGGCATCTCCACACTCCTTCTCTGGGTCCTCTCTCATGCTTATGGTCTTGTTCTCTTATCCTCTATCACCTAATTCCTGGTGTGGGCACTTACACATGCACACACTCACTGGCCTGCACAATCATGGGGAAGAAGCAATATTTCAGTTGCTTTTATACAGACTAATGGAAGAAAAATCCTGATTTACTCACCCTACATAGACATACCAGGAAGGGTAGGGCCAGATTGGAGGGAGGGCCCAGAAGGCAGGGGAGCCCCCAACCCTCCCTCCAAGAATCTTTATAATGTTTCCTTGACCTCTTTCTCTTTCTGCTTACTTCCCTGGTTCTCTCTCTCATGCTCCCTCACCCCAGGGAGATGATGCCCTTTTATTCTATCCTCTGAGATCCAAGTGAGCCCACTCACATGCCCACATCCACTGGGCCAGGCATGTACAATCATAGGGAGGGCGCAAGACCACAGGTACTGGTCATAGAAGCTAATGGTGGAAAAAGCCTGATGAACTCATTAACCTTACAAGATCACTGAGGTCTGAAAGTTTCCCACAAGTCTAAGGTGCCTTCTGGCAGGGTCCACAGGAAAGGGGCAGAAGAGGCCAGGCAAATCTGGGGTTAAAGGCAAAATTAAAGTACAAATCAAGATCATGGCCACCATTATCAGGCTCCTCATAGGTCTCTCCCCCTCAAGTCTCTTCCAAGTGTTCGAGTCCCTGCAAGTCCAAAGCAGAGAAGTGAGCAAGCCCTTCTCCACATGTCTCTCCCACCCATCTCCTTTCCATGATATATAGTCCACTTGGCCACCCAGCTCAGCCCAGAGTTAAGTGGAGCTGGAAACATGTCACCTCCCTCCTCTCTGGAGATATCTTTAAATATATGTATTCTAGGAGATATGGAACATGGGGAGGGTTGGTTCCTTCAGTTTCAGGAAGATAGCACAAAATAGAAAGGCAGTGGCAGGATTGTCACTGGCTTTCTGAAATAGGTCTCTCTTCTGTGTTACCACTATAAAATGACCAGCAGATGTTCATCACTTGTTTTTATCAGCATCCTCAGAAGGAATAAAATATTTTGCTAAGCCTTAAGCAACTCATACAAGGACCCTAAGGAATGACACAGTGTGTTACCCTAAACTGCTGGGCTGAAAGTGAAGGCAGGGATCATGTCATGTTATTTGGCTGAGGCCTCATTACACGAATGGCAGGGCTCATACACTGACAATCTTGTTTTCCAAAGTAGTACTAACTTGTGATTTCATTTTCCCAAATGTTGGCCCAGACTCGGCTACTGCCAAACTTCTTTCTTGTTGAGCTGACAGATATGATATGGTGTGTCATTTGTGTAGTGTTCATTTTTGCCAGTCCCATATTTGCATGAGACCAACCTCACTAAAATCAGTGAGACTGAGCAATGCCTCCTCTGTTCAACAACACTTCAGAGTTCTTCTTTTGTAGATGACTTATTATAACCCTTGCTTTTTCATTCAAGTTACTTTATTTTGTTTAATAAATTTTATGATACTCATGCAGCTGACAATGTGTTTGCTACTGCAGGGGAATAAAAATCTGCCATCTCCAAAACATTCCTTTCAGGCATAAGGTTGATATCATAAGAGGGACTCTGAAGTTTGGTGGAAGTTGCTTTTGAAAAATATTTATTAGCTTATAACACGTTTCTTCCTTTAAGGGCTTCTCGCTCACTGTACTGGTAAGACCTAACCTACTTACTGCTTTACAATGCGAAAGACAGACCTGAAATATGCAAACATTTACTGTACCTTCCTTGATAAATCTCTATCATTCCTCTTCTTCCCCCCAATTTCCTTTGTCTTAGTAAATCTATGCAATGTGTCATCTGAAGCGATATACCCAGTTACCAATTTTTGTTGGATATTTCCCATATGTACAAGAGGTAAATATGTCATTAAAATTCTTTTTGACTTAATTATCTTATCAATCTCCTTGACACTTGTCTTATTACTTGACAACTGAGAAGAACCAAGAGAAGTATAGGATGATTTCTTTTGCATCCTGACAATTATATATGTTACAAGGTCACTGAGCTTCAACAAAAGGCAGTCTCTGGAGAAGCATAAAGGTACTGTTACTTTGCTTTTTTTTTGGTAGTTTCTGCAAAGGATAACTATGATATTCAAACGTATAGCATTTTCCTTTCTTAAATGGGTCTCCTAACTCATCGTGCAAATAATCAAAGTGTTCCGGACATTGCCAAGATTCACAGGCGGAGTCCCAGAATCTAAAATGTACATTAGAATTTTGAGGTCTTATTTCATCCTTGAATCCACCAACTGCTAGTGTTCAGTACTGACTATAAATCCTTTTGCATTGAGCCCCAGGGCAGAACTGTAAACCAAAAGAAAGGAGAGTAACTAAACCAACCAACTGCCAGAATCTGTCCCCACCAGGGAACTTAGCCACTGGCAGTGACTAGGAATTGGGCTCCCAGCCCAAGACACCAGAACTATATGGCGTAGAAGCAGCACCGAGGGACAAACACTAGAAAGAAGACAGTCAACATGACTGTCATCTCTACCACAGGAATTGCTACATCAAAGGTCTTGAAGAACCACAACATACACTCACCCCATGAGCATTTCCTGAAGTGCAAAGCCTGGTTGCCCACCTCACAGAGAATTCTGGAGCTCCCAGCAACCTGAACTGCTGCCTTCCAGGACATACATTCTCACTCAGGGAAAAGAGGACATTACTCCAAGAACAATAGACCAGTGACTCAAGTGTCAACCAATAACTTACAGCAAGAAAAGAGTTGGAAAACTGAGTAACCAGAGCAGGGAAGGGGAGAGAGGGAGAGGGTGGTATAGGGAGAACCATAAAGTGAATGATAACTATACATATATGAACAACGTTGTATGAATATGAAAGAAGAATAAAAAAATTAAAAATTCTTTTGCACCAGCTATTGGGATGGTTTTCTAATCTGTATGAAACAGAGAAGGGAGACTTTATATAGATAGCAATTACCTCTAAATTAGACTTTTTAATGTGGATGAATTTCTATGTTGACATAGAAATAAAGTGAAGAAGAGGCCTACGAACAAAAAGTCTTTTACTAGGTTTTTAGAAAAATATTAGAATTTTGCTAATATTCACTCATGTTACCCTTGTAAAAATTCTTTAATGAAGGTAACATCACCCTTATACTGCAAGGTAGTATGATTCATTACAGAAAAGTACTATAAGATTTGATGGTCATGGACTGGTAAAAGCCATTCCATATGACATCCATAGCATATACTTGCCAAGATGCATGCTTCAGACTAATCTGGAAGCATGAAACCTGACCAAAAGAAATAATAAAATTATTTTCAACATAAATGTGAAATTCAGTGTTTTATGGTGTTAATTCTATAACTTATAAAATAAACTGGTAATCATAGCAATATCATAATATGTAGGAAATCATATACCCAAATTTGTCTGAAATGTATGCCTATTGTCTTCACTCCCGTTAAGTTTAAAATAAGTCCTAGGCTTTTCATTTTTTTGGTAATGCATTATTAATAATAGTTGCATTAAAATTTCACTCCCAGCTCCTGCCATGATCTTGTATAATAATGAATGAAACTCATGTGCAATGAACAGAGCTCTAACTCTAACACATGGCTGTGTGAAGATTACCAATCTTTTAAAACTCTACTTTCAAAGATAAAATATAATACCTCCCTTACAAGGACGAAAGTGCAGAATATTTCATGATACAAAAAAATTTTATGAGAGGACAGTCAAACCTTTTATAGGTACAGAGTCATTGAAGGAGGAATCTTCGACTCAGCGGAACCTGTTGGTCACTGGAATACTGGTCTTTTATGGGTCATTTATGTGCTATTACCTTTGAGATCCATGAACCCCCAGCATGTCAGGTCAATGTGAAAAATGTAGACTCATATGTACTTGAAAGAGGTACAAGAAAGAGTAGCTGAGTTGAATAGATCTCTCAAATATTACAAAGTAGTCTGTATATTCCTGCAAAATGCTTTTGATATTTATGGAATATTGTAGATCTATAGATATTTATCCAATATTTTGCTTGGTAGTACTTTATTTTGTTTCATATTTATTTGTAAAAAGTCCTCTGGCATAGATCAATGGGATAATTAAAAATTCTTTTCCAAATTTCCATTTCTTAAAAAGTTGATCAATTTTAAACTTGAAGAATATACTGATTGACTTTACCACCTATTATCAGGAAAGAAAAACTAGAAGACACAAATCTGGACACAAAATTCAAATTTTACTTCAAAATGCTGTCCATTTAAAGTGAAGTAAACCTGAAATGATGAATGTGTCCAACTTCCAAAGGGACTTTTATGTTTTATACTATTTTTCAGGTAGACCTATTGATATTTTAAAAGTGATAAAGCACCAGACATTATAACATTATAACTACTCACTACAAAGGCACACATGGAAGTCTAAGCAGCACCAATTGCAAAGTCCCAGGAGCACAGTTCCTCACCCAGGAAAAAGACACTGCACCAGTAAAGAGAAAAGACCAATGGGTCAAACACTGAACAATGATTTTCAACTAAAGGGAAGTGGGAGTCACCAGTGGGGATGTGATGGGGGAAAGGGAAATTTATGGGTCATAGCTATACATATATAACTGAGTCTATATGAAGAAAATAAAATTAAATAAAAGTTAATAAAATAAATAAAATTTACTATACAAAATTATTATTTTAAAAAGTGAATATTTGCAACTTTTCTTGGGTAGATGGCAAAAGTGAAGATGATGCTGTTTCCATGACAAGAATTGACAAGAATTTCACAATTGATGCAAATGTTTTAAATCAATATTATTCAAGTAAAAAATCGGTTTAATTCCAAAAATGGCTCAACTTTTTTATCTAACTCATGATATCAAAGTGAAGTTGAGATCAAAGTAAAGTTTTATGAGCTCATTCTCTTGAAAACAAAATATACAGTAATGTGACTAGTACTAAAATATTCAATTCATGAGCTAAAATATTTAGTTTTTGAAATGATAGGGAGCATGAAAGTTTCATTTGTTGGAACACAGTATTGTGCTAAAATCAGTGGTCTTATTGAAGTAGAAAACCTATTGATCAGAAATATACATAGGATTTCTTGTAGCACACACATTAATGATTGCATTGAATAAACTACTCAGATATATAACAACTCAATAATAATAGAAAAACTTAATTACAATTTGTGTATGTGCAATTAAGTTGGTATTATACTAAAAAGCATTTCAGTGCATTCTCTTCTGCCCATCAATGTTTTTATTTTAGTAACATATGACCATTTTAAGAATCCCTTAGAAAATCAAAGTAAGTGTCTATAATGGTACTTGATTTGTCTTGCAATTGACCTTTAAATTTTGATTGAATTCTGTTCAAAATCAATGGAAATCTTTTATCATATTTATCTGAGAAATTGAAGAACAGAAATTTCCAACTTAAGATTTAATGTACTGCAGTTATTCAAAACAAAACTTGCATATAGGAAATATTAAAATTTATTCCTAGTAAAGTAAAAGGATTTGAGCAAAATGAATGGGAGAGTTCAAAGAGATTACCAGATTTATTATTAAAATCTATAGTTTTATAACATTTTAACTTTGAAAGCATACATCATGGTATCTTACATCTAAATTAAGTATTTTGTTATAGAAAGGAATGAAAGTGAGATAATACATGATTTTTATCATCTAAATCTGGTGAAATATTCAAAGAAGATCTCATTAAGATAATTTTAAAATAAGAATCATAGAAATATTGGTTAATATTTGAATATATGCAAAAAATGGAAACACAACTGAAGGTAGATATAATCTGACTCAAAATCATATAATGTGACCCACTGTATCAAGTTTCTTTAAAACTCTTACTGAATAATCAGTTATGTGAAATTATATTTCCTTATTTCTTAGAAAAATTTTATATGCATTTTCTGTTATTATTATCAAAAGATATATCTCATGAAAATCATGTAGTTTTCCTCATAATGATATCTGAATAGGAATACTTTGATCACTGGCCTAAACTACATTGGAAATGATTTTTATCTGGCTTTTTATTTGACTCCCCCTCAGTGACTAAATCCTGCTGAATCTGTAACTTACATGTGTCCCAATTTACTAATCTCAACCACCTTCCACCCTTTCAGTTTCAGTTCTCTTCATTGTGTTTTGATACATCGTAATCATATCAATCAAATCATTCAAAATACTCTCCCTAATTTGAGCTCAGTTAATTGGCAACCTTAATTCCATTTGCCAATCAGTTGAGTCACTATCCACATATCTTTAGAGTTATTTGAAGCAAATTTGCTATTGTAGATTTTACTTTAAATTCTTCATTGCTTTCCCACATCCTTCAGACTAAATTCAATTTTTGGTATATTTCCTAAAACCCTCCTCTCCTTTATTTGTTTGGTTTTTGAGGGAAAGAATTTGTTTTATCTTCCTTTCCATGGCATCTTCATCTTCCATGAGTAGCTTTTAAAAAAATGTTAATAATTTAATAATTTCACTTCATTGTGATCCCTGGGTATCCCCCACCACCTCCCCCCCTCCCTGACCACTCCAACTGGTCCCCTCCCACAGTTGTGTACTTTCATTTGGTTGTCCATATATTAGTGACACCATTTGGTTTCTGTCTTTTTCCTTCTGACTTGTTTCTGTCAATATGATTTCTTCTAGGTAGATCCATGTTACCAAAAAAATTATCAAATTTGTCATTTTTAATTGATGCGTAATATTCCATTGTGTATATATACAACATCTTTTTAATCCAGTCATCTGTCTTGGGGCATTTGGGTTGTTTCCAGGTCCTTGCAATTATAAATAGTGCTGCAATAAACATTCAAACACAGGTGTCCCTTTGTACCCACATTGAGGCCTCCTTTGAGTAGATTCCCAGAAAAGCTATTGCTGGGTCAAATGGTAGATCCATTTTCATTAGTTTGAGGGTCCTCCACACTGCTTTCCATGCATAGCTTCTATTCCTGTGCCACAAACTACTTTCCAATCCTTCACCAAATGTATTTTTTAAAAGAAATAGATGTGAGTTTCTTCCCCAGTCTGAAATCTCTTTCTCTAGTTTGTTCATCTAAGGACTAAAAAGAGTGCTATATTATTAACTTTATAATTTTTAAATTAAAATTGAATCAGAACATCTGAACTGCTGTTTTATACATATTATTAGAGCATTATTCACATTACTTCAAAATTAAGTTTGTTTGTCAATTTCTTCCATTAAAAGCGACGAACCTTATAAGACAATGTTTTTAACTTGCCAGTATATTCTCACTACCTGAGGCCATGGCAGATGCAGCAGAGATGTTTGTTGCTTATGGAAGAAAGGACATTTAAATAAGTGAATATCCCTTGGGAGAATTTTTCATTTTTTATTAAACACTTTATATTGTGAAATGCGTGTGTTGTTTTTTCTTCCTTAGAAAACATTATTGTGCATCTGTATGCTGAAAATCATCCTCAAAATGCAATATTTCTCTGAATTAGATGACCTAAAGAAAAACTGTTTCCATATTCCATAAATACCTGTGTATGCTTGAATATAGTGGAGTGTGCTTTGCTGTGGTAGAATTAGTTTAAATCCAAACACCACACTGAGCATATCTATTAATACAGATTACTCAATTTTACAAATGTCCTATGGTGTATTTACTGAGTTACCTACAGTGGGGCATCTAGGTAATTAAAAACTAATCTATTAAAATAAATTAAGTGCAGTCAAGGCTGTACCATTCTGACTTTTAGGTCTTTTTTTGTTTGTTTTCATTTGCTAGTCAACTAGAATATATGACATGAATTCATGGGTGTGTTAGTATTTTATGGCTGCTGTAACAAATTGTCACAAACTTAGTAGTTTTGTGCAAGACAAATTTAATATTTTAGAGTCCCTAGGGTCAGAAATCAGAACTGGGTCTCATTTGTTTGTGGTCTTTCCAGAAGCTCTAGGAGAAAATTAATTTCCTTCCTTTCTCCACTTTCTAGATAGGTGGTGGATCTTTCTTGGCTCAGCTCCTGCTTCCATTCTCAAGGTACCTCAAGGTACCTGACTGTGTTCTCTTAATGTTGCATGATTCTTTCTTTCAGTCTCCTTTCTCCCCAACCCCCATATTTTATTACTATTTATTATATTACTTATTATGTTTTACATTGTTATCTAGCCCAGGGTTCTCCCACCACCTTAACACCTGTGAACCATCGCCTTAATCTTTTGTGACCCTCCCACCCCATGTTTTTCCCCCTCTCCCTCTCATGCTCTATGCTTCAATTTTGCTAAAAAGTAGTTCTAAAGTTTTTCTTGTCTGTTAGATTGTTTTCTCTTTGTCCCTCATATAAGTGAGACCATCCAGTATTCTATTTTTCTTTCTGGCTTATTTCTAATAGCATGATTCCATCTAGCCCCATCCATATTGCCACAAATGACATAGATGTGTCTTTTTTGATTGATGAATAATATACCATCATGTACATATACCACAGCTTTCTACACCATTCGTCTATTTAGGACCATTTGGGTTGTTTCTGTATCCTGGCAATTGCAAATAGTACATTCGATCAAGCAAACCCTTTCTCTCCTTTTTAAGATCTCTTGTGATTACATTGGACCCAATCAAATCATCCTTGAACTTTCCCTATTTTAAGGTGAGTTAATTGACAATCTTAATTTCATTTGCCAGTAACCTAAATATTGCAGGTTATAGAATTATGAAGCAGACACTATTTGGGGAGCATTGTTTGTACTCTACTTGAATTTTAAAGGGGAAAAATACATGCTTTTAGAACTTCTGAAATGATAACAAATCTGTGAAAGAATCTTCACAGGAAGATTGATTATAAAACATTAAATTGAACATTACATAAATGAACCAACTAATATATTTTAAGGCTAGTTTTACATAATGAAGGTTTTAAAATACCCCCCCTCCTAAAATCTCTTTTTTTATCTCTTTTGAAATGTTTGCAAAATGATGATTATAGGTTAGGCCCTGTGATAAGAAGAGTCGAAATTTTCAGGACTGAAGAGCTAAAGGTATAATATATATGCTGATAATGAATAAAATAATTACAAATGTACATGATGAGGGGATAGTTAGAGGTTTATAAAAAGTATCTAGGCACAGCCAGACACGGTGGCACATGCCTGTAAGCGGCAGCCTAGGAAGCCATGGGTGGGGCCAGGGATTGCGGTTCCAGTCCTGCTGGCAGCACGTAGCAAGACCTAATTCAAAAAAATATAGCTGGACATGGTGGCACATGCCTATAATCCCAGCTACCTGGGAGGCTGAGACTGGGGATTGCTAAGGCTGTGGTACCCTGGGCAATATGAGCCTGCAGTTCCACAGGCAAAAAGAGCAAGCAAGACCTAGTCTAAAAAACAACAACAACAAAGTATCTAGGCATGTATTAAAGAATGTTTGGACTAAAATTGCTCCAAATCAAATATGTTAGGAAATGCTCTTCCCTACCCTTCCTTACTCCTATCCCTGGCAAGTTTGCAATGCATATTTGCATATCACAAACTTCAAGAAGTCTTACAATAGGGGTATCTTTTTGTTAGCTTATGGCTTTACCAAATTACTCCACTGAAAATATTTTCTATTTCCAAGAGTGAAACTATTTACTTCATAAGGAAGCTCCAACATCCTCTGGGAAGTGATCTTCTTAAAATGATAGAGACAAAAAAATTCTTAACCCAGAGTCATTCAGACAGAGACTGCCCCCATGTAACTCCTGAACCAGGTTCCATGCTATCAGAAGCCCAGGCACAAGGAAGGAAATTAAGATGCCCCTGTGAAGGACTCAGACTGAACATTCCGTTGATAGTGCTCTAGGTGGATACCTGCGTCACCTTCTCCACTAGCTCCAAGCTCTTGAGGTACCCTGGCTAACACTGTGAAGCAGAGATAGCTGGTCCTACTAAGTGCTGTTCAAATTACAGATTCATTAGAAAATCATAAAATGGTTCTCATACATCTTCAAATTTTGGAGTGGTTACATAACAGTAGATAATTAAAAACTACAACTTGAGAGACAAATTGAAAATTGGCTACTTATATGTACAGACAGCTATATAAATGACTATGGCTTTTCCAGAAACACATGGCTGTGAGTGATAGAAATATTGGGTAAAGGAGGAGTGACCCTTTGAACTTTAGAGGTAAATGGGGCATAAGCAATAGGGTTCTTGGACTAGCATATGATTTTAATTAAATCACCCTATATTTTATCATTTTGTCTGTTCTTCCTTTCTTCTCCATTTCTTTGCTGTTCTCAAAAGACCTTTGGGGATGGGGAAAACCTACACAAAATCACATTCTAAAACAGAAGAAAATATTCACATAAGAAGTATCTATCTGTGTGACCATTCAGTATTCTTTCTTGTCACTACTTAGTTAAAGGATGAATCCATTATTCTTTTTGGAAATCTAGGTTAATCTTGGAAACTTGCTTGGGTATTCATAAATGCTAAAGTGCTCAGATATGAACATGGGGTTGCAGGAAAGAGTATAAGTCAAACCAAAGGAAGACAATGTACTGAAAAATGGGAGTAAATAGAATCCTATGGAATCCTAGCATCAGTTCTGATGTGTACAATTATGCTAGTCAGTAAGTTACTTTTCCTCCAAGTTCTGGTTTGACCTGAGCTCCAGCTTAAAACCAAAAGGTTTTTGATTAATAAAGAAAAATTCAAACAAGTTTTTAAAATCTGCAGATGATATTTGATAACCCAGTTTCTTTCTGACTTTGGAAGACAAAACACAGGCATTTGTTGCAGACAAGATGTAATGAGGATTTTCTTAGCCATGGCATAAAAATGGGAGTTGATTTTGCAAACTTTTCTTCACAGTGATGCACTAAAGACAGTAAAAGGGAAAATGATAAATTCGCTGAATTACAAAGTAATGTAAGTAGGTAGTTCATGTTTTAATCAGTGGTCACTCACTGATTTTATTCATTCAGACAGTGTTCATCTTTAACACTGCTGGACCATGGGTTCTCAGTTTGCTGCTTATTAAATCATATTTCTGACTTTAACTAATTATTAGTATGTTTTCAAAGATCACCAGGGATTTTTTTATATAGGTCAGCATCATACCTTGATGAACATAAAAAGCTGTATCATACCGCCTTTAAAATATTGATTTATTAGTTCTACCATCTAGACATTTTTATTAAGGTTGAGATAAAATAAACAGTTTTTTTCCAGAGCACAACACATATAACTTCTAGTTACCAATTTCGCACTTGCGATTCCTGAATCAGTCTTAAGCAGAGCTATCCGTAAATCATCAATTTGAGATCTGTCAGCTTAAGAAGAACTTGTCCTACTTCTGAGGATACAGCAGCAAGAAAGTAGAATGGATCATGGGAACTTTTGTGTCCATTAATCTGACTTCTTTTAAGTTGGTTGACTTTGTGTAACAAGGTACAGATTTAGAAACACCCCTCCCCAGATCCTTAACAATCCAGATATCGAGCAAAATAGAAGCTCTACTTTCAATTACTTAACTGAGTTCTGGAAGCTTCTTTTGTTTGTGCCTAGAAATCCCACACTGAGACAGAGCTTGCTTTAAAACAGGGGGAAAAAAATCACCGCAAAATGACCAGTGTGACTGAAGCCGAATCAAAGAAAGAAAATCAAGAGATTAGATGAAAGAGTCAGCAGAAGTCTAGAATGCAAAGGGTCTTATAACTTATATGAACTTTGTCTTTAGTCTGAGAATGATGAGATGGCATTGAAAGACTAGCCCTAACTTTGACTTTGTCTTACTTTTAATAGGATCATTCCAATAGTTCTGTCTAGAAGATGAAATAGAGCAGATAATAGAAACATGAGACCAGTTTTGGTCTCCCAACACACTGGTGAGTGTGACCTCACCAATTTGGAATGTAGATAATGATGGGATTGTCCATAGTGATGTCAGGGCATGATTAGTAATGGTTAGGTGCTGGATGTGTTTTAAATGATAACAGTACAGACTTTGCAAACTGATGGAAAGTGTGGCATAAGAGCAGAGACAAAAGTTTACTGTGAACACACACAGACTGAGGACCTTGTTGCTTAAAGGATGACCTTGGATTTGATTGAAACCAGAAAAAAGCTAGACCTGGAGCAAACTTTGAGATGACAGATCAGAAGCCCACTTTTAACTTCAAGACTTCTATTAGTTGTGTTAAAGTTGAGATTTCTGTTAGAAATATAAGTAAATATATTGAACTTTTATGTAGCTATATGACTCAAGAATTCAAGGGTCAGTTCTAGATCTGGCATATAAAATATGACCTCATAAGCACATAGGTGATATTTAAGCCACAGGACTGTGAACATACCATGGATAAAAGTATAAATGGAATCCAGAAGAGGTTTAAAGACCGACTACTTGGGCAGTTAAACATTAGGATAGAGAGATGGAAAGGATACAGCAAACATGACTGAAAAGTCTATCTTTAGCAGAGCAGGAGGAACTACTCAAATGTTGAGTCCTAAAAATGAAGTGAAGAAACTGTCATGGTGGAAAGAAAGGTCATCATGTCCGAATCACTGGTGATACATCAAATATGGAGGAGGATTGACTAGTCATTCCCTTAGCAACACACCTGTCATTCATTATCTTACTATGTGGTTTTAGAAGTGCTACCTGACTAAAGTGGATTCAATAAAGAAGAGGAAAAATAGAGATGATTAGTAGAAAATTCTTCGATGTTTTTGTGAAAGTAGACATGTAATTGGAAGATAAAGATAGTCAAGACTGCCTTTTTTTTTAATTGAGAAAATACACTTATTTCATGTGAATGTAAATAAATAGGAAGAGAATTGATGGTGGAGGAGAAGGAAGAGTGAATTGCTAAACAATATTGATCTTTGATAAATGAGAAACAAATGAGGTGAACTCTACAGTAATGGTTAATTATTTGTGTCCAATTGTCAACTTAACTGGGGCTAAGTGATGCCAAAAAAAATGAAACATCTCTGGGTTATGTCTCTGAGGCTTATTTCTAGAAGAGAATAGAATCTGAATCAGTGGATTAAGTAAAGAAGCTCTCTTACCAATGTGGTTGGCATCTAATCCATTGAGGGTTTGAGTAGAACAGAAAATTGAAGAAAGGCAAATATGCATGTCTCTTGTCACAACACATAGGTGCTTGTGGGTTATCAGAACTTCAGTTTTGAAAAAAAATTACATCCCAAGCTTTCCTTGGCCTACAGATTACAGAAGATCATAGCATTTTTCAATCTCCTTAATTGCTGTAGCCAACTCTCTCTCTCTCTCTCTCTCTCTCTCTATCTCTCTCTCTCTCCTCCCCCCTACCGATTCTATTGACACTGTGTCTCTGGAGGGCCCCTACTAATATTTTATAAAAAATGAGTAAAAGTCAGGGAGGCCACTGAAAGCTTCTATGAGGTAAAATGCTTAAAATTAAATTAGAAAGGAAGCAAGTTGGAATGGAAGGGCATTTCAGAGACAGAAAACAATGAAGTGAAAGTATTTCTGTGTGGAGCTAGTGTGATTAATGTGAAGAAAGCAATAGGAAACTTTGATTCAAAAATGGGAACATTTTTAAGATTTGTTAAGGAAAGTTTGTTTACCTAAAGCTCTATAAAAACACTGAAGAATTTTAAGGGTCATGGAATGCATAATGCATAAATTGGAGTGTTTAATTTATGATTTAATGAGATAACTTTGACTAGAATAGGGAAAATGGATTAAAAGAAAAGAGAAGTTATGGATCATATATTTTCCATATCAGAATGTTCTATTTGACCATACTCCATTTTTATTTTTTTATTTTTTTTAATCCTGTGTTTATATGTCTTGTCTTCTCAAGTAGATTTTCATTTTTCCTGGGGCAGGCCATTTAACTTTTATTTCTTTCTTCACCAACCAGTAAAGGCTTCAAAAATATGAGCTTCAATCTTAGTCCACTGATGCTTAAAATAAAGTTCATGACATTTAGAAGGCAAATGAGACCTTTTATGATCCAACCAGATATTAGCTTTACAGTTTTTTCTTTTACCTCTACCTCCTAGTATATTGGTTCATTCTAATTAAACTACTTATCATCCCTGAGGTATAGCATACTTTTATTTTATTTCTATAAAGCTTGTTACTTGTTCTTTTTTTATTTTTGTTATCTAAGAGACTACTATCATTATGCCTAGCACATAGTAGGAACTGAATATGTTTCAATTATTTTGAGTTTATTTTTAATAATTCCTAGTTCAAACAGTGATGTCAATGAACAGAAAATTACAGATCACAAAAGAATAAGTAAAAGCTGTGAAAATTTCTGAAAAATTGTGATAAGCTCAAATAAATGAAAGTGAAGTTTTTCTGAGGATAAGTGTGTAAGTGATTGGTAAATTAGAAACATAAATTATTACAGAATAAAACCAAGAAAGCTAGGAATTTTGTACTCTGGAATAAGAGTACTCAAGCAAAGACATTTAGAAAAATAAATATTTGCTAAACTGATAGAGGATAATGTTGTACTCATCAGTATAGGAAACTGGCAAGAAGAAATGTCAATATTAGCATTCAAGATATCTCTGTAGACCCAACAATATCCCAAGTCCCCCTGAGATCCACTTAGACTGTTGACCCTGATGACTGTAACCTGCTCAAAATGAATTGTACCATAACTGTGGGTTCTATAGATGTTTATTGCTTGATATAGGTGGAAAATCTGCCAATTAATGCTCAAACCATATGTTCCTTTTCAATCTTCATTTACCAAAGAAAGAGAGAAAATACCACAACATTTATATAAATTCATAATAGAAAGTTCATAGAAATGTCACCTTTTGAGTGCTTCTGTTGAATATCAATGAATATTATCTGCATAATCTATATTCTCAGATACAATTTTTATTAGTTATTAAATGGCTCATTTATTAACCATTTTCCAAAAAAAAAAACCAAACCCACAAATGCCTATTAAATTTAAGATTCTGGGAAACTGAGCTGTATTGAGGTGTTTTAGGGCCCCAAAGGATGGAGGATGGAGAGCTAACTTCAATTTTTTTTAATTTTCAGGAAAGAGCAGTTCCAAATATACAGTACTAAAAAGTAACATATGTGGAACCATGTTTAAAATGGCATTGGGAAGTCATTCCAGGAACAGTAATACCTGGTCTCCTTTGAATTAGGATTGGCCTAAAAGCAACTGCATGGTACTTGATACCATCAAGTAAGCAATTATTTGAGAAGTCATCTTCTCAGGATGATGAGAACTGATCATATAGACCTGCTGTGCACCATTTGCATTCCAAAAGAGTCTTGCCAGATGAGATAAAGGAAAACCTCTCTCTCCTTAATGGCCCCTGGGAAAACCTAGGAGAGCTATCTGGAATGACCTTTTGATGTAAGCAAATGGCAGGCCTGATTTTTCCTTATCAATGTGAAGATCTTCCCAGGATTAGAGACCACCTTCTACATCCTCAGATTTACACCTTGTTTAGAAAGCTAATTGTTTCTCAGGATGGTTTATCTTTCATGGAATTCACCAGACCTTCACCAGGCCCTGCCAGGCCTTCGACCTGTGCCTATAAATACCTCTCCCTTTTGTTAATAAAGTTGTCTCATGGTTCATACTTCCATTTGACCCCCAGCTGTGGCTGGGCCATCTCTCCTCGTC